>PVJA010001669.1:0-121322 GCA_004027025.1 Myocastor coypus | reverse complement strand
AAAGGGATATGTATGAGACTTTGGGGGTCCAGGGGTGGAATGTTATGGTTTATGTCTAGTTGTCCCCCCAAAGCCTCATGGAGTCATTGGGCGGGGACTTCTAGAGTTTGAGACTTGATCCATGATCCCTGGGATTATGGGTTTTAGTACTGATGGGATTATGGGTGGAAGTACTTCTGGGATTATGGGTGTAGCCTAGAGCGGGAGCTAAGGTGGAGAGCCTGAATGTAATATAAAGAGAGACAGAGAGACAGACTGGAGCTCAGGCTGTTGCTGCTGCTGTGCTGCCGTGTTGGTTGGCTACCTCTGCCGCCATTTTGTTGCTGTTCCGCCGCCATGAACTGGATGCTCTCCGCCCTGCTCCACTCAGCCTTGGGCCAGCTGAATATGGACTGAAACCTCTACGAACTGTGAGCTAAATAAACCTTTCCTTCCTTCATTTTGAGTGTTGGGTATTTGTCCCAGCAATGAGCAAAAAGTAACTAATACACTCCCCCTGCTCCTCCTCCTCCTCCTTCTTGTTCTTGTTCTTCTTCTTCTTGTTCTTCTTCTTCCTCTTCCCCTTCCCCTTCTCCTTCTTCTCCTTCTTCTCCTTCTTCTCCTTCTCCTTCTCCTTCTTCTTCTTCGTCTAATCTATAAAACGTGTTACTTGTAAAAAATTAAATTTACAAAGTATCATGATAATTTCTGAAATTTTATTTTTCAAAAAACAAAAACATGATTATAATGGAACCTAATGGAGATAGCTCAGCAGACTAGAATGTCTGCTTTGGCAAGTTCAGGGACCAGTGTTTGATCCCTGGTCCCACATGCCATGCCAGCCACTACTACTACTACTACTACTACTACTACTACTACTACTACTACTACTACTACTAGAAAATGGAACTTAATAATACGATCATATAATTCAATAGCATTATGCCTCAGATGTTTGACAAAATTTGTCTTTTCTTGGACATATCTGAGTCAGACACTGAGTCAGGCAGGTTTTCGGGCTTACCTGAACTCATTTTCAGAAGATTGCAAGACTGTATGTGTATAACTTACTCCTAGAACACATACAAAGTTATCATCATGTAAAGCATTACCTAAAGTATATTAGAGGGGCCCGGAGGGATGGCTCAGTAGTCTAAAGCACCTGCTTGGGAAAGCTTGGGCAGCTTCAGGGACCGTGGTTCGATCCCCGGCACCACATGCTGCGCCAGCCCTGCCCTCGGGGAGGGGTGAGCCGGCCATAAAAATGAGGGAATAAAGAAAGGTTCTGAAACAAGAAAATAAATAAATAAAAAATTTAAAAAAATAAAGTATATTAGATCGTTGCATAGCATATAATGTTTGATTTTCAGATTAATTTGCCTGGGATTGTGGATGTTGAACTCTTTAGGAGAGAACATTTTCAAGATTATCAGAGTGTATCAATTACTACATTACAATGTAGTTGATATAAAAGAGAGGTGGTGCACTGAAAAAAACCATGTGGTTGTGGAAATGTCTCCACAAAGTGGAGCACTTATGGAGATGCACATGGGTATTTTTCTAAATGTCTTTATTGCCAATGGGAAGCAAACCACAACACAAATGATTTGTTATCTGAATGCTAGGGTCCTAATGATACATTCAGAAAGAATAGAAGGTGTATTTATATCTGATCTTCATCAGTAGAACTAAAATATAGTAGGAATAAATTTTTAAGTAGAGACGATAGGGTTTAGGTGAAACATGCACTAATGATGTTCATATTAAAGGGTATTTCCTTTAACATGAGGTGTATTAGCAGGCTTTTTGGCCTCCTAAAAATGCAAAATGATAAAACAGGATAAATTATACATTTTGACTTTAAATATTTTACTACTTGTTATAAAGAAGTAGCCAAAATAAATGTCTCATGGCATGTAATTCCAGAACAATAAACTATGTAAAATGTTATTTTGGAACAGAATTTTAAGAAGAACAATTATACTAAATTACAAATGTACACATTGTACATTTAATCCATGGATTAAAAGATATGACTAAAAAAAGAAGAGTGATCAACATTGATTTAAAAATGAAAACAGCTGAAATTGATGTATACTGCTATGTTCTCATTAACATATGAACCATGTTTACATATTTATAACATAAAAGTAATGTATTTCTTGTATTCATGTTCAGGCTGTTAGGTTGTTCAAATTTTTCACAGAATGGGAAGAAAATAGTCTGGTAAAGATTTTTAAGCTTATGATTGCTTTTTTGCATTGTATTCCAGGTGTTTCATTGTGATTTTTAAAATTTTTTAATAAAAAATATTAGAAATGATACAGAATTTCACTGAACAAGAAGATAGGAATTGATACATTGCATCTTGTCTTCAAACTAGTTGTTCAGATTACCAGATACAAGCATTCAACATTGCTCAAAAAATTAAAAGGAAGAAAATAATGTAAACTTTAACTGTTCTTTTTTAAAAGATATTTATTTATTTATTTATTTATTTATTTATTTATTTATTTGGTACAGGTTTTGCTAGGCAGCTCAGACTCATAGTGATCCTCCTATGTCAGCCTCTCCAGTGCTGGGATTACAGTTGTGCACTACCACATCCAGTTTCAATGGTCGGGATGGTACACCTGGAATTCTTGGGCTAGCATGGCATGTGGTATCAAGGATCACACCCAGCTCCTTGTGCTTACCAGGCAGGTACTTATATGGCTACACTATTTCTCCAACCCACATTAATATCTCTTTTCAGCAGACCAGTAGAAATCAGCAGTACAATTATCATAGCTATCCAAAACATATATATGTCTTCCTCTTGCTTCTTGGAACCAAGCCAAATGTCCATCAACTGAGGAGTAGAAAAAATAGCAGTGGCATTTTTATACTATGGAGTATTCTCAACTATAAAAAATATAAAATTGAAGCTGTTAAACGTAAATTGATGCAAATAGAGATTATATTATAAGTGGAATAAATCAGACCTGCATGTGTAAACATACTGTCTCACTGGTGTAAGAACTTGAAGGAATAAACAAGATCCAAAAAGTACAATAGATAGATACTGAGAAAGGAAAAGAGGGGCTGGGAAGCCAGCTCGGCAATGTAACTGCCTGCCTGTCAAGTACAAGGTCCTCAGTTTGAGCCCTAGTACCCTCTTCCCCCAAAATATATGCTTGTGAAATGGAAAGAAACTGAATGGAAGTAACAAGTGGGATGGGGAGAAGGAGAAATGTCATTGCTATTTTTGGGTAAACCACTCAGCAATGAAAAAATGTGAGTCATTATGACTACCTTTTCGTATGTCTCTAAAACCATAAGCAATACTTCTTTTTGGCTACCAAGATTTTAGAATAACTACTTAAAATCAATCTATGTTTTGTATTGGCCAACAGAGCTCAGTAACGATGTCATGTGTTGCTATACACTTTGTCTTATTCCATGAATTTGTCAACTTTTGTTTTAGATTACAGGAATTATGTTTCTCTTAATCTCTACTATTAAGTATCTCAATAAACAAGTAATATCTCAAAATTTAGTTCGAAATAAATTTATAAATTTTTATGGACAACATAGCTTTATACTTCGTATTAACAAAAACAGTTTTAAAAGAAGAGATCTAAGATATTACTTCAGCAAAGCAGGAAACCGTAGTGGGACAAGTCTCTAATGTTACTCTATAGGGCAAGGAAGGAAAATCTTGAGTTTTGGGCCTACCCTGGAGAACTCAGAGAGGATTCTGTGTCAAAATTTAGAATGAAAGGGGGCTGGTTATAGCTCAGCATTTTCTAGGTTCAGTCTTCTCCAGTTAAGCAAAGCAAGGCAAGATCACGGGGGATGGGATGGGGCAGCAAAATATATATATATATATATATATATATATATATATATATATGTAGCTAGCATGTGGTGCTGGGGATCGAGCTGTGATCCCTGTGGTTGCCCAAGCTTGCCTAAGTAGGTGCTTTAGACTGCAGAACTATCTTGCTAGCCCTCAGTTGCCAGCCCTCAGATGTGTTATTTAATGTTCCAATTCCTTGCAATTAATGTAATAATTAAGTACTATGAAAATATATCAATATTTTTTTAAATGTAAAACCTTGAAAAATAAAAACTTAAATTTTTATATTAATTTGTGTTGCTAGTAGTAGAATCTCCTGAAATTTAGGAAATCTGAAGAGAAGCCCGATAATTTTTTTAAGAAAAGTGTCTTTGCTATAGGGTCTGCAGGGTCTCACTACACAGATCAGACTCATAGTGATTCTCCTGTTTGCAGCCTCCCAAGGGCTGGGATTGCCTCACTGACTGAATCAGCCAGCCCTGGGAGTGGGTCTGGCCCGGCACGCTGAGGAATCACACTCCAGTTGCTACGTTCTGCCTACGCAGGTGCTGTAGCCTGCTGAGCTATCTGTCCAGCCCTTCGAACCAGAGGATTTGAAGAAGTTTATAGAATGAGTTCACCTACCAAAATAGGGAGATAAAATTTTACCTGAGTGTGGTAATAATTTTGGATAAACTAACATAAATAGGAAACTATCTTATGTTAATAAAACGTACAAATAAAACACTGGTGCTTTTCGAAAACTAAAGCATTTTGATTAACTGTAGATACATATCAATGTGAAATGTCAATTTGACCTGGAAAGTATACACATAGAACAGGTCAGAGTTATTTTAAACTTTCCTTGCTTACTCGCTCCTCACTCAGCAAATCTTCCTTAGGAATAGGAGTTCTACATACTGCCTATTATTACTTCATTTTTAATAGTAATAAGATTAACCACAATCAGTGCTTCATACATGCTATCATGAGGAGACAGAGAGATATAAATGAATACAAAGATCCTTTTTTTATTTATTTATGTTTTTCTTGTTTCATAACCTTTATTTGCTTATTCACTCATCCTTATAATATGAAAAGACTGAGTTCCTTTGTCACATATGTCTACTGAAATGAACCACTGATAGCTTCCATTTAAGGAATGACTACAGCTCCATTTCTTTTCATGCCTTCTTTACACCAACCCTGTGAAGCAGATACTCTCTTCTTTTGGCAAATGCAAAGGGAGACAGAGGTCAAGCTGGGATTTGAATAGAACCTTTGTTATTCAAAAAGTCTTGCTTCATTTACTGGCTTTAGAGTTTCTTTCATAAATTAACACTTAGATTAAGTGTGACACTTGGGGGCCTCTTTGTGAATGCCACTGAATTCCCTAGATAAATAAGCTCTGAAATTTAATGCTCATGTTAATCTCTTAATTGTTTTATTCAGTGTTGACTATACTGCTTTGTGAATGTCTGAAACTAAAACGTGCATGCATTTGCAGTTATTATATTTCATCTATAACCATTAATCCTTAAGCACATACATTCTAATGTATATACTGTACATTCTAAGAGTTACACCTAAGCACTGAGAACTAAAGAGCTAACTCTACATCTCTGCCCATGTTTCCTGCCACACCATGCCCCTAGCTGTCCCATTTCTATCGTGAATAGCGTTTCTTTTTGCAAATTTCTTTTTTCATTTTGTTTCTCTGTATTCCACCAAAATACCATTCTACCTAAATTTCTGTAGTCTACCTATATTTTCCAAGTGTGACATGCAAAATATTAAAGTCTACTTTCTAGTTGCTGGGGCCACAAAATTATTCCTTTATTATCTTTTTTGTTTTACCATTTAACAATTTTTAAATCAGTTTATATTGATTTCTCAGACATTTTAGTTGTTTTACTCATATATTAAGATACTAGAATGCAAACACAGTGACATCACCAAACAGCAGAAACAGCAAAAAACGAAAACAAGCAAACAAACTACCAGAGGCCATTTACATTTCTAACATTCTCAGGTTTGGTTTTGTTTTCAACCCAACCATCTCTCATTCCCAAATGAAACACTTGAGCTGAAGTAATTGCATGAAGGCAAGAAGTGGTATAGTCCCTGGCTAAAGGTAGACCTTTGACTTCTCTAGTGATGTTCTTTTTACTAATTCCTTTGACACTAGAGATAATGTTCAAGCCTTTTAGCACAGATTTTAAGACCGTTATATTGCCATATAAATTTGGATTTACTCATTGGCGTAGTCTCCCATGAACCCTGCATTCTCCACCAATTTGCTACCATTTCTTGATTGTAATTTTTTATTTTCCCACCTTTAGATTATTGCTTGTGTTATTTCATCTGGTGGAATATTTCTTTAACTGCCTCCTTGGTCACTGAGCATATCTTCCTAACAAAATTCTGTCCAGTTTTTAAATCCCAATTTAAATTTTTTTTTCACTACCTGGGTACAGAGCATCCCTAGGAGAAAAATCTTCTTTTTCTAAGCATTTGTTGTAATCACTAGATGCCATGAAGTACGGTTGACTATGTACTTGTTTTCACTTTTTCAGTCATAGACAGGAGCTACAGCATATATGTTTGCATATATATGTGTCATATTATATCGCCATATATATGGACTATAATGTTAGCAATCAGGCTGTTGTGGTCAGGACTTAGGGAGAAATACTAATAGGTTTACAATTACTGTTATGGAGTATTATTTGGGGAGCACTCTCCTAAATTCTTCACATACCTTATCTGTTTTTATCCCTACCACCCCTTACAGGGTCATTATCTGTCTTTTACAATAGGCATCCACGATGCATTGCAGCTTTTGAAACCTGAAATGCAGCTATCACAATTTGAAATGTGCTAGAATTATATAATGTTCAATAGATTTCAGACTTAGAACAAAGTATGTGAAACATATTGTTAAGAATTTTATATTGATTATATGTTAAATGATACCATTTTAGATAAATGATATGGAATAAAGTAGATTCTGATACTTATACTACATACACATTAAATGTATGTAATATATTATCATAAGAATATTAATTTCATCTTTAAAATACAGTTTCTGTAATATTTACTGAGATATTAGTTCACATTATATTTGTACTAAACAGTTCTAATGTACAGACAGCTGTCCAGGGAAGAACTGAGGCTTAAAGAAATTAAACCACTTTTGCCAGGGCCCCATGCCTTATGAATACTGGAGTCTGCATTTGGAGTTTCGATGATTCAAAGTGCATGGTCTTCTCTTGTGTGCTGTGCTCTAATACCTCTGGATAAATTTCTATTGATTGGCTCGATATCATCTTGCCTGGTGTGATTAAGCTGCCCTCAGTAAAGCACAACATGACTCAGAGCAAACATCTTAGTGCGCAGTTCACATTTTCAGCAGAATCTAATCATGTTCCTAGAGCTTTCAAATTAATTTCTGCTTGAGTACAAGAATTATTTCAAAAATTTTACTCTGCTGTTACTGTAATAGAGGTTTTTGACTCCAAAACTCTCATTCTCCAATTATCTTTCTGTGAAGAAGGGAAACACTTAGTGGGCTATTTTTACTCTTTAGAGCTCCAAAAAAGCACCCAGAGTTCCAAGGATTCAATAGTACATTCCTGAGCAGATCAGACACGGCCACATCTCTAAGTAAGTACTTCATTTTATGGTGCACGGAAGACTAGCATTTCATTTTCCTCCATAGAAGCAGAACAGAATGCATCATCTTTTTTGATGCTTATGCTGCCCACATTGACAAGCACCTCTTAAAACTTCAACCAAAGTTGAATCAAAACAGTTCTTATATTGCTAAGAGATTACAACTTAATTTGCTTTTTGCATGAAGTATCCTTGAATTAATACAAGTCAACATTAACTTGTTAGGTTGATAAAGGAGAATGATCTAAGGTAAAGTAGCTAGGTCTCACTTTTCTGTATGGTAATTCATGGTAAAAGTTACCACTGAGATGTTTGAGATATTTTAACAATTCTAAGTTTTAAGATGGTGTCCTTCAGGGACTGGGGAGATAGCTCAGTAGAATAAGCATTTGCCTGGCAAGCGCGGAATCCTAGGTTCAATCCTCGGTACTGCAAAAAAAGAAGAAGAATAAGGAAAAAAAAGATGGTATTATTGGCTCAGCAACAGTTGTGATGGCAGTATATTCATTGGCCAAGATTATGTCAGTCTAGAAAAATATATTCAGGTAAGGAAGACAGGTGATGCTAGATATAAAGTTTATTAACTTAGGCTGAGATAAGCCTGACATTTTATTAGAGTAATAATTCACAACATAATTGCTATATAGAGTTAAGAGTTGAACTACTTTGGAGAACTCTCTTACTGATCAATAAAATTTCTCCATTGAACCACCCAGTATCAGGGACCATGAGCCAATGCAAGTGTGGATGGATACATTGGACATGTCAAAGGTGTTTAAAGTCCTTAGTATTGCTACAGCTACTGAACTTCAAGTCTGCTTGTTCAGAAAATTAACTTAGAATCCACATCTTTCTCATTACTCTGTATTTATATATGTATCACATACATTTTCAAAGAGGTTACAAAATTCATCTATGTATTTGAACATGCTACAAAAATTTATTAGCACTATTCTGAACCAATGGTTGACAAACTGTATAATCTATTATTTATAGCATTAGGATAGAGTAAGGGCAAGATGGATGTATTTTCATGAATGAAACTCTGTTATAAGAAACAAGCATATTCAGAACTTTGAAGCTTACTACAAATAATGAAATCCCTCATTATGTTCTCACTATAATAGTTTTAATAATTTCTTATGATTATTTAGACTTTAAATTTTGAGCAACATGTTCTCCTTAAGAAACAAAAATACTCATTTTATATTTTATTTAAATTAGTTTTATGTGCAGGTAAGAGATTTTTATCACAAATATACATGAATGGACTCTAAAAGAATTGTATGGTACATATGAAATAGCATATCAGAAAGGAGAAGACAGGCTTTGATCAATAAAGAAATGATTTTTATACACATCATAACCAATTTGAAGCAATTCTCTCGATCAATAAAGATAGACAGAAATGCTTCTCAGCATTTATTACCTGTGGAGAGTGCCATTGATTAATTGTATTGATTTTTTGAATACATGTGGAGCAGCATCTGTTGTTTCCTTAAAAGATGCCTCAAAATGAAAAGTATCAAGAAATTACTTAAGTTCTGAGGATTTGCATTAATGGCTCAACCTCAGTCATTACTCAGAATTTCAAAAACACCATTGAAGGAGATGTGAAATGTGACTTAGTTTATTTTGTACTCCACTGCTAATCAATATAATACTTTTAAGGAAAAAAAAACTTGGGAAATTTAATTTGCCTATGTGCCAGTAACAATCTTTAAACTTTCCCAGTATTGTTCATTATGTATACTCTTACTAAGGGGCTTTACTTTTCTCTTGTAAATATACTGCCTGAATGAAGATTATTTGATGCGTGAGTGTAATTATAGACTAAAAAAGCCACTCTAAGTTCCTCGTAGTAGAAGTGAGGTGATAAAAATGACACTAGAAAGGGCAGAGGAAGCTTCAGTATCGTATCATTAGGACTGTAGCCAGCAGAGACATTTGCTTTACTTATAATGCGTGTGTTTAACAGGTATGATAAACTGGGGTATACAGGATACAAATCTTTCATAATTATGTATAGAATAAATTATTATGCAATTTATACTAGTGAACTCTGGTCCACAGAGAAGGCTTTTGAAAGTTTTCTAAATATACAGCAGTCGAACAAATATAGGAACTATTATTTTTGTCTTTCAGTGAAATCTACATCTTGCTTAGAAAGACAGTTCTTTCATACTCTACAAATTCCTAAAATGTAATGGGTGAATAAATAAAAAAATTAAAGCCTTCAGTTCTGATGATAGAATTCTGGCCTGGTCATGTCCACTTTCCAAAATATTTTCCCCTTATTAGGGAAACATGAATGACTGGATTCTTGAACAGGTGGTTTCCTACACGAGCTGTCCTCTGAATATTACACAAACCCCTTGTGACATGCACTTGAAGTCCTAAAAATGTTCTAACTAATTATTGAATCTATTTAGAATGTCAACAGCCACCTGGTTTCATTATGAAATCCTTGTAGATCTGTTTCCTAACTTGGTCTTCGCCTATGCAGCTGATCAATGTTGGAATAATATTTAGTCAGGGACCCTACACACCTGGAGCCTTGCAAACGCATCAGAAAAGCTTCTGCTGTTGTCACAGTGAATTTAAATTTTGGTTCAGCTTGAGGATAAGATAAATTATGGCAAAGTAGTACAGTTCAGAGAAATTCATAAATTGAAATGGATTCTTCATTGTTTCTAAGTGGAGAAAAGACTCAAAATTTATATTTTATATCAAAAATTAATCAAACTGATGAAATTATATATAAAAAATCACTAAAAGATTTTATTATTTAAATTACACCAACTTACATTCTAAGACTCTAAAAGTAAGCATGGTAATATTTTGGGAGTTTCTCTCTTTGGTGTCAAAACTAACTTCGTTATAAAAGAATAAAGGTATTACATTCTCTCTGAGTGTGGAGATTTGTCTGTGGGGAAGAAAAGACTGTCAACCTTGGTTACTTAGCAATGAAGCAACTCTGAATTATTAATAATTACACCAGAGCAACATTGTTCCTTTGTTAAGTAATAAATCAGAATCATTACATTAGTAATATTTATATTAAAGTTGTGATAAAATAATTATAGCTAAGAAGGATATTTTCCCCAAGGAAGAAAATAACAGATGCAATATCAAATGCCCATGTCTTTATGACTGGGGTTATTAAATTTATTAAAGACAGTATACACTCTGAGTATTTAAAGAAAATATTAATTCCTGAAATCATAGAGAGAATACCCCTAAATTTCAAATTTCTCACAATCAGTTCCCTTGGAAGAGCCCCAGCTTTGAAATCTAATGTATATCTTTCCTACAAAATGATTTCAAGTGGCTGGTTCTAAAGGATAGAGCCAAGAGTTTCTATACATTACTTCTTTTTTTTCTTAAATGGTTTACATCCACTATATTATGATCTTTAGACTCACATGTTGAAGGAAATAATATCTTCACTTCACAGAGAAAGATACTGAATCACAGAGAAGAGAATCAACCTCTTGAAGCTAACAGAGTTAGTGTTGGAACAACAAAACCAACCTAAGGCTGTCTATGAAGACATCTCTGTTCCCCAGCATGAAGTGAAATGAAAGCAGTTATGCGAGGAAGCTCAGCTGATTTGGCTGCCATGTGAAGTGCTAAATACATTTATATTAATTCATAAGTCTGCAAACATATCTTTACAGAAATGTAAAGTAACATTCTAATATAGTAGAGTCTGATGGCCTGGCTTTTTACTTCGTGAAATACTTGAAGCAACATGTGATTAGCCAGTTTTTATTCATCTTCTATCTACCACCGATTTTTGCTTTTAATCACTTAATCTGCCATTCCACTGGGATGGCATGAGCTTTTGCTAAAAGCTGGTAGAAAATTTTAGATTACAGACTAAAGAGTAATTGAGATTAAGGTAATGAGGTAGACAGGATTTAGATATGTACATGAGGCATAAAATGGCCAAGTTGACCTTGTAATTATTAGAAAAAATAGTTTGACCTGTCTGAATAGAGGGACTATTAGGACACTTTCCTTTGCAAGAAAGTCAATTTAGTGTAGCAAAGGAAAAAGCAGTTTTAAAAACACATTCATACCACTGAAGAAGTTGACGTGATATTTGAGCATCCTCTCTCTTAGCTTCAGTTGTGTCTCCCACAGCACAAGTTCACTCGCACACAGACCCTCTCCACTTGGTGATCCCAGCAAGAGCAGGCTCACAGCTTCCTAAGGTGCTGGGTCAAAACTCTCCCTAACGTTCTAGCTTAGCTTACATGTTTATATTGAAAACAGTATGATGATTAGCAGGTGGAAGGGTGGGTTTGAGTGGTCCTAAGAAACTGGAAGTGTACAAGAATCACTCAAGTGGATACCAAATATACTTATTGCACATCACATACTTGTCATGAAAATAAAATTAACTTAGGTAACCACTTCTGATGTGTAATTCAGTTTTCATATCAGAGGAAAAAACACACAGTAAAGCATGCTACATTCCAAGGCTTGGCAGCAGGATTTCACCTTCCATTATTGTTCAGTTTGGCACTTCAATCTCATCTCATCCTCAGAGTCTCCTGGGCAAGCCAGACACGATAGTATATGGCTGCAACTCCAGCGTTTTGGAAAGCTGAGGTAGGAAGGTCCTAAACCCAAGGCCAGCCTGGGAAATTTAGCAATTTACAAACTTAGTGAGACACTACCCACCACCACCAAAATTTTACAAAAATGTTTAAAAGGCCAGGGGTTTTAGCTCAGCATGAAGTCCTTGGGCTCAATAAGAGTAAATACCAAAACCAAAACCAAACCAAACCAAACCAAACCAAACCAAAACAAAACAAAAAACCAGTCAAGCAAACACATGAGAAAAAATTGGTCATGCAAATAAACAGCATCTGGACTTATCAAAAAAAATAGCATGATTATATTTGTAAGATGATTTTGTTAACGATTGAGATCTGTTGTTTTGTAAGGGGTTATAAGAAGTAAAAAGCTTCCAAAGACAAATTTCAGGGGAGGTGGAAGTGAAGTGGGAGTCACAGGTGCAAAGGGACAAACACCTATGTGCAGAGCAGACTGCACTGAGAAACAGAAACCAGTTCATGAAGTTACATACTAAGTATTAATGGTTATTAATACCTGAGTGGCACTAACGTATCAAAGAATACCACAACTGAAAATAAATAGTCCTCCAGCAGAGTATATTGATTTGTTTACTCAAATGAACTAAATAAAAGCATTATAATCTTTAAAATTAAAAACATATATAAAGTTTTCTCATGTTATTCTAATAATCCAAATATTTTTAGAGAAAAATGTCTGGTTAGGTTAACATATATCTTAAGTTTCATTAAGAATCTTTTACATGTTCCAAAGTTCTCAATGTGATTTTATAAAGCATTCTGAATTCTAAAAAGAAAAAAAAAATCATTGCAACTTTTTCTAAAACAAAGACATCATTTAAAATTGCCAAAATATACATGCCTAAGTTGATAAAGGTAATTTTAGGAAGTCATTATCTTAAGTATGATTTTGGTTGTAGCTAATATTGAAACTTAGAAAAGACTTTCTCTGGGAACTCATGAGTGTAAGGTAAAATTTAAGAAAGAACTTAACATGTATGAATATGTCACATCATGTAGCCAATGAAACAAGAGTAACAAAATGGTGCCAAGTGTTAGATGTGGGTGATGAACAAATGGGACCTATTTTCTTTTTTTATTTTGAAGAGAAAAAAAGAAAAAAAGAGATACAAAATTTCAAATCTTGGTAGTAGGAGAGGAACGATGGTTAGTACATTGCTTATTATTGTCTGCAAAGTTTGTGCTTAGATTATAAGATATTGGCATGAAAAATGGATCAAACAACATAGACAGAAACTTCTTTTAAATAAACTTCTTTTAAATAAACTAATAGAATTTAGTAATATATATATATATATATATATATATATATATATATATATATATACTTTTTCCTCCCAGTTAGGACTTATTTTACTATTTCCATTTTTAAATATGTTTGAGAAATAGCAAAATTAAAATACATTAATCTGATAAAATTAGCATTATTAACTTTATGCAGTCATTTATAATAGAACTAAAATGTTTAACTACTAGCAGAGAATTGGAAGTGTTCTAGAATTGGGTACATGTGCAATGTGTTTAAGTAATTCTCTTAGGCACTCCAAGAGCCAAATAGTAATAAACGAGAATATTAAAGATGATAGTGTGTGAAGAAGACAAACTGGATAGCTTCATTAGAATTAAAATTTCTGCTCTGCAAAAGATACTGTTAGAGTTGGCTTGATAGCTCAGCAGTCTAAAGCTCCTGCTTAGGCAGAGCGCAGCAGCTGGGGTTCAAGCCCAGCATGCCATGCTGGCCCTGCACGCAGGATGTGCTAAGATGGCAATTGAGACTGGGCGTGGTAGCACTTGCCTGTAATTCCAGCACTTTTGGGAGTTTGAAAAAAGGAGAATCACCACGAGTGATCTATGTAGCTAGACCTTGTGTATACTGCCCTAAATACAGAAGGAAAAGAAAGAAAGAAAAAAAAGATAATTAAAAAAAGATAATGACAAGAAAAATAAAAGACAAGTTGTTGTCTGGGAAAAAATATTTACTGAAGACTAATCAAGGATAATTAATCTAGAATGTACAAATAATTCTAAAATTAGAGAGAACAATTTGTTAAAAATGAATTAAATATTTTAATAAGCATTTCACAAAATACATACATGGTGTATAAGTAAGTATATAAAATTGTGCTCTATATCATAGCACATTAGAGAAATGCAAAATAACATGAGATATTATGTCATCGCTGTTTGAATGGCCAAAATCCAGAATACAGAGAAAAAAGAAATAACGATGAGGACTCAGAACATTCTCTTCCATTTTGAAAGGGAATGCAAGATGGCATGGCCACTTTGGTAGCCAGTTTAGCAGTTTCTTATGAAGTAAATATATTCTTCTCAAATACTCTGGCAATAAAATTATGCTTCTTGGTATTTGCCCATAGGAGCTGTACATGTTTCTCTACACGAAGCCAGCTCAAGTGTGTTTAGAATGTATTGCTTCACAATTGTCAACACTAGGATGCAACCAAGATGTCCTTCAGTGAATGATTGAATATATAAACTTAGGACACCTAAACAATGAAATGCTACTTAGTGCAAAAGAAAAGTGACTTGTAAACCTCAACAAAGACTTGGAGGAAACTTAACTAAACTGAGAAGAGTACATACTGTTGATTTCTAACTCTGTGACATTCTAAAAAAGGCAAGACTTCGGAGAACACTAAAAGGGTCAGTGCTTTACTTTGCCTTCTCTAATGGCCAGAAATTCGGAATACTTCTTCTTGAGTTTGTGGGCCATTTGTATTTATTCTGAGAAATGGCTATTCATTTCAATTGTCTATTTATTGATGGAGATTTTCATTTGGGGGGAGTTCTAATATTTTAATGCGTTTTATACCTCCCATATTATTTCTCTGTCTGAGAAATAGCTGGCAAAATTGGTTTTCCATTCGGCACATTGTGTTTTCCTTCTGTTGGCTGCTTCTTTTGCTGTGTGGAAGATTTTTTAACTTAATATGATCCTTTTTGTTGATTCTGGATGTTATTCTTCATGTACTTGGAGTTCTGTTCAGAAAGTCCTCATGAATGCTACATCCTTCTAAGTTTTGCCTATTTTATCTTCCTGCCCATGAAGTATTTCTTCAGAAAGAATGACTATCATCAAGAAATCAAATAATAAATGCTGGATAGACTCCAGGAGTAAGGAACCCTTCTACTTTGTTGGTAGAAAGGTAGACTACTACAACCATTATGGAAATCAATATGGAAACTCTTCAAATAAATAAGAATAAATTTTCTATTCAACTCAGCTATTCCCATTCTATGTATTTTCCTGAAAGAGTTAAAGGCACCTTATTATAATGATACAGGTATGCACATGCTTTAGTAGCACAACTCTTCATAGGTAAATCTTGGAAATGTCCATCAGCAGAAAAATGGATAAGATGTGGTGCTCATATACAATGGAGTACGACGTGGCCTTCAGGAAGAACAAGCTGAGCTATTCATAGAGAAATGGATGGACCATGAGAATATAAGGTTAAGGAAGAAAAATCAGAAAAGGGCAAAACAAAAGGTAGGTGGAAGCAAAGAGACAGGAATTTTGCATAATGGAAGGAGACCATGAGATGGAGTGCGGTGGGAAAGAGGTAGGGTAAGGCTGTGAAAAGATTATGATGTGCTTTGTCCGTGCGCCAACTGCCCATGAGGGACGTCATCCTTATAGACTTCAAGCCTGTACTAATAAAAGGGAAGACAGAGAAGCTCAGCAGTTGCCAGAATTTGGGATAAGGAGCATGAATACACGTAACGCAGAATTTTACAAGAGTGGGCACATCTCACTTTGTTCAAAAGCATAGGATGTACACTAGCTACCAAGAGCAAATCCTAATGTGACTAAACTTTGCCTGAGAATGAGGTCAGGCAAATGTGCCACTCGGGTGGAGGGTGATGGCTGGAGGAGGCCAAGTGTGGGATGGGACAGGAAGTATGCTGGAGATTTCTGTGTCTCTCTCAGTTTTACTGGGTACCTAAAACTATTCTAAACAGATGAGGTCTTTAACAAAACAACAACAAATAAAATCTTGAAACCAAGATGAAGTTAACAGTTCATTTTCCAATGTAATCAAAATAAAACATAACACTTAAGATGAAATTTTCCTAAGTGCTGAAAATAGGTGCTTTAAATATCCTTTTAAGGTTCTTTACTCTTGTCCATATTTTGAATCTATACTACAAAACAGTGAGTTCTCTCAACTGTAGCCTTTTCATATGATTTTAAATAAATAAAATGTTCAAATTTGTGCAGTAATATGGGAAGTGGTTATTTTCTGAAGGAATTTGATAGCAGTAACGCATGTTGATATCAAGTATAAATCACATCACGCACTACTGTGTTCCTCACTGCGGTATAGCTCCAATAGAAAGAGACAGTGAGAGAGAACAAGTGACAGAGACAGAGACACAGATATAGAGACAGAGACAGAAAGTGGTAGACACAGAGAGAGTGCTTATTGAGATTGGGGTTATATAACATAAATTAAATAAAAAGCAAAGAGTATCATTCAAATAATCCCATCCTTGGTAACCAGCAGGCAGACTGAAAACACAGAATGCATTTTCTGGCTCACACTGTATGACATGGCCAATGCTAGTGCCCAAATGCGCCAGGTAATTGCTCTACCATTTGCTCTGCATTGATTACATAGCTCTGGTAGATCATTTCCTATCAGTAGAGGAGGTGCCTTCTAAAAAAGACATCCTAGACACTAGTTGAGCCTTTTAAATGGGAGTCGCTTCAAAAGAGCACCGTGTTAGCCCTTTACAAGTGTTGCTGCGACTCTAAATTTTGGTGCTTCTTTTAATTTAACCAATAAGTTCATTATTTCCTATCTATAAGCTTCTCTTTTTTTTTTGCTTTAGTGAATGTCATAAAACCTGGGGGTGTAAATATGATCAGCTTTAATAAAATGCAATGGATTTCAAAAGATGTAGATATGCTATGTTTAATTTTATATATATATATATATAATTAATATTTTGATTTAAATAATCCTAATTGATATGTATGACAACTTATACACAAAACTATTTTATTATATTGGTCAAAATGTTTATAAAAATATTTTGTCTTCTTAGGCCTAAAAATACTGATTTTCTTCTATCCCACACTTAATGCAACCAATACCTTACCATTTACTTACTTCTTTTAAACAAACTAGACCAAGTAAAAAAAAAGTAACTTTTAAAATCCATTTCAAAGTTTTTGAACATAGGATATGCCAGAGCATCTGGCTGATTTCCTTTTGGACTGTAGATGAAGAGCAGAAAAGAGCTGAAGGAAGCCTGGTGTGCTCCTGTGTGACTGAGACAGGCAAAAGCTGTGCAGACGTGCCCTGAGATCCGCGGAAGTGCCCTAAATCTAAGAAAAGAGATGAGGAAATTGCACCATATATAATTTTTGTATTGCAGAATAATGCTAATTCTTGCTAGTGAAATTTATGACATGGTTTAAGTGAATAAATCCTACAGGCCCATAATGAATAATGACTTATACCCTAAATCTTATACCAGCACAAGGCCCATTCCCCGAAGTACTCACTTTGAATCCTTTTAGGCTCTTTGTTTGATACGAATCTATTGAAGCTGTGATATTTAATCTGCCATATTTAACAATCTTTAATGTAATATTTGTATTTTGATCAATAAATAGTGCTAATCTTCACCTATATTCTAGCCAATAAACTAGATTATCTAAGTTTTCAAAAGATGTAATTTTTCCCTGAGAAATAATAATTCAAAGGAAAAAGATGAAGCCCCCATATTAATTTTTCTTACTTAACAGTCACTACTTTAGTAAAGGTTTTACTTATACTTGTTGCTAACCAATTCACTCTTCAAAATCATACTAATGATAACCTCAACCTTATGGAAGAGAAAAGACTACAGAAACTTAAAACTTAAGGAGGTTGCCTTGTGTCCTATAGTTAGAAGATCAAGATTTACACCCCAAAGTTTGGTGCCAAAACCTCTGATCTCATCCACATCCATGCAGTTTGTGTGAGCCTTGGTGCTGGCTTTGTGATCTCCAATGTAATGTTAGTGCCCTCTATAGGCGGTACGACTTTCCAAGTACCATAGTAACTAAAGTCACAGCAACAGAGCCTCACCAAGTGCCCCTCAAGTGCCTGAACTCCACCCTCAGGAATACCTCTGGACTTTGCTTTGGACTTACTTCAAAGCTCCTTTCTCCTAAAAATGAAAATATAAGAATGAAGGAACTATCTCCTTGTTTTATCCTTTGTGTCTCAAATACTTTTAAGTTTTTGCAATATCTACAGTTTAGAAATCTGGCATTTCTTAGTACCCATTACTATATTTATATGTATCAGGAGTGTGGTTAGTATGTTTTATCTGCGGCTCACTGATCTCCAAAGATTTCCTTCTGAAAGTACTCTGCTCCTTCCTTAATTTTCAATCATTCCTGTTTACTAAAATATTAAGCATTCTTGGACAATTTTGGTACTCATGTGTTTTAGGGGAACAACTGAAATGAATCTGTCATTGCACCAGAATATTTGTTTGGTTTCAACTCACAGATCAAATGTACCTTAATAATGTTTTCCTCATTTAGATTTGTTAAATGAAAATTCTGTATCTCCTTCTCTCCATCCACCTCTCATCTCTCTTTCTTTCCCTCTCCCTCTACCATTCTCTCTCTGTCACTGTCTCTGTCTGTCTGTCTGTCTGTCTCTCCTTCCTCCCTCCACCCTCCCCCTCTCTGCCCCCTCTTCTGCTTATCAGTTTCAGAAATGGGCTTGTATCTTTTTATGAAGTCTTCTAGAGATTGGCAGCTAACTTTTGGGCTACTTTTAAGATTTCTTCTTACTGTCTTTTTATTTAGAACTGTGCTGGGAACACGCCCCCTGGCTCCACATACTCTATCGACTTGGACATTAGTACCACAACTACTCTCCTCTTCAGAACCAGTGTTGTGCTCTCTGACTACTACCTTCCTTTTCTTTGTCAGAGAGGGAGACAATGCACTACTGTCATTCTAACTGGATGGCACTAGATTTTAAGTTCCTCTTCTATCTATAATTTTTAGTGATATTTAATTCAGCATGGAGAATGTGACCAGTTTTTAACCAATTTATGTTCAAAGTGAGCCTGAGATAAAATGAAAGCTGGGTAGTGTAGAAGAATAGTCACTTGTTTGGCTATCCAGGAAGCCAAGTTTAATTTTAGCCTTGAGAGAATTTCAAATCATTATAATTAGATGGCTATTAAAACCCAGAGTGAAAAGGACTTTTAAAAAAGCCTACCCTTTCATTTAGTATCAATTCACAACTGGCAGTTCATTCTCCTCCATGCTCCACCACTGATCATGCATACAGAGTTAGAGTAAAATATATCTGGAGGAGTTCGTATAACTGGGAAGTAGGTCATTTATGGGGGTGAGATAGTGCATTCACCCTGCAATTAACTTGAGTATCTATAGAAACATAAGAAATATAAAATTTATATTTACTTGGGCAGAGAAAGAGTATTATTTTGTTCATTTTATTCATGGCATGTCATCAAGAAATAGTTCATTTTTAATGAAATATACCCTGTACAGAGTCCTGTGCTTCAAATACATATTGAGTAATAACCACTTCTAAGGTTGGGTTCCCAGGTTAATTTGCAGAGTACCCTGGAAAAAACAGGCAATCATTTCAGTCAGTTCAAAATTCTAAGTTCTGTATCACTCGAGACATCAGACCAGAAGAACATCAATGGTAGGATGGTCTGAGTTATTGTAAAAAGCAGATGAGACAATATAACTGGCAGTTTCATCTCCTGACCTGCAAAACAACTGAAAGGTGTTTTTATAAAATTCGGAGGAAAAAAGAAACCCATTAAAAATTGGCTTTGGAATTTCTAGTAGAAAATGAAAGCAATGACTCTTCTTTTTTACATAAGCATGTTATTGTCAACAGTGGCATCTCTGTTTAGCTTGTTCTTGTCCCTAAACACTCCGATTACTGGCATCTCTCACCTTGACAGTAGAAACACCACACTGTAAAATCTGTCAAAGAGGCCAGCTGATTTCCTACATCTTCTGACACACGCTACTCTTTAATATCTGCCTGTCAGATACCTAAGAGAAAGGCACCTGCTTCTGTGCTTGGAGCTGAGTGTGGGACTACTTGCACACATGCAGTAGTTGTTAGCCTTAGACTGCTACAAAGCTCTGCCTTTTGGAATTGCAGAGCCTCCTGCTGGAAAATGCTGTTACCATAAATTTACCTCTCAGTTATCAGGCTGCATACATTTGGTACAACTAGTTTTTTTGAAATGCATTTTTTTCCTGGTATGAATTAGCTTTAATTTTTCTTTATGGTACATTGTTTAAAAATGTGTAATGCATTGTATTTTATTTTCTGCCACAATCAAGTGGCACCTGAATGGAAGACCAGGGGCATATTTTCAGCATGACTTGTCTCGATCATGTTCTGTTGTGGGTTATATATGCCTTGCTCTATTCATCTTAACTTTGTCTTAGCTAAAGCTAAATGTTCCCTTTGGTTTCAAAAAGTGATTGACTTAAGTAATTTCAGGTTGATGTGCTGCACAGCCTTTTATTTACCAGAGATGGCTTTCCTGGCACCCCATTGGTAGGTCATTGAGCTTTTATGCTCTCTTTTCTTATCTGCTTCTCTTAAGGCAAGTGTTTATGAGAGGCCTAGGGAGCAATCTATTAATATAGTTGATGTTCTCAGAAAAGAATGTGGTTAATTTTATAGCAAATGTAACAGAACTTCAAAAGTCACTTCATGTGGTATGCAGTCATCTCGGGAGAACATGGATTTATCCCAAAGAATCATCCAAATAATTCTTCAGAATTCTTTCCAATGCACATGGGTTTGTTTCTCATTCAAATTTTATTTAAATATTAGAAATTAAAAAGTAATGCACTGTCACTGTAATAATAAAAATAATGCATCTAAAATTAAAATGATGATTACATGTTTGCCCTCCATTCAACTGCTACATGATGGCATTGATTCTGAATATTTACTTCGCATCATTTGACGGTTTTCATTTGTTTATAAAACATATTGATACCATAGAGTACATTTTATTGCTTTAGGAGAATGAAAAATGACATATATATTCTTTAACTTGGTCTTTACCTTTTAACAGGAATCCATGGACATGGGTAGTTTACCATGAAGTCAGTGAACCATGAATGTTTTGGTCTACCTCTCATTCTATCTCTTTCAGGGCCTTGGGAAGTGAAAGTCCTAGTAATTATTTTACTATTATTATTATTATTATTATTATGATTATTGTTATCCTTAAAGAGGATTGTGACATTTTATAAGTCAAGATTAACCAAAGCTATTCTTGTGTTCAAACATCTTTCTTGATCAGTGGATCTGGAATATGTACATTCTTTTTGTTCTAGAATTACCACACATGAATTTCCTTAACTGTAAAAAGACAGGGAATATATGAATAAATATGTCCGAGGAAAATTATAGAATTTTAATGCAAGCAAACAACAGTAACAATGTATCTTTCACCATTTGAGGAGAATTTAAAAAAAGGTATCATATTTTTCCCTTGAAATATGGCATGCACATTTATATTTTCTAAGTGATGATAAATTGTTATTTTCTAAGGATGGATTTTATTAATTTTTTACATACTAAAAGGTATTTAGAATCTGACAGAAAGTAGAGGAACAACTGGGAATTTAGTACCTTTGGATGAAAATTAGAATATGAATGTAAGTCATGGGATTTTTGTAGTCTCTGGCATACATATCTTATAAGTTTGTTTTGTTTCAGGTTACTGGTGGAAAAAACATTGTTCTAGTTTTGAAAAGTGACTGTTCTAGTTTCGAAAAGTGACAATGACTTTTCAAAGGTGATCATTCACACTTTAATAACATATCAAATTGCTGGCATTCAATGAAATTTTGTTAAACGAATAAACAAATAAATGGATCTCGAAAACATACAAAAGAAGAAAAGATATTAAAATCTTGATGTCAGGTAGTTTTTGCATCTTAAAGGTTATGATGTTTAAAGCCAATCTTAAAAGAGCTCTATGGGGAAAAAGTGAGAACGGGAACAATCTGGGTACAAGGAAGTGGTGGAGGGAAAGACATGGGTTGTGAAGGATTTTGACATGTTTGCAGATGTTAAAGTAATTGGTTTTAGAGTATGGGGTACTTGTGCATAGCTGGTCAGAGGAAGGATGGAAAAGTCAGCCAGCTACTGAAAGAGAACTCACCATCCTTGTGCCATATTCTGTTCCTTTTTTTAGTGCTCTCTTTTTATTAGTATGCATTTGCAAATCTTAGTGACTACGTTCACGATGGGTGTATGGTACATGTACGTGACACAGTGTACACGTCCTTTTCCCGTCACTCCCATCTCTTGGTCTCCTTTACAACATTTACAAAAGATCTGTCACCCTATTTCCTTTTATCTATCTTTTATTTTGGTCTGTAATTTACTCATGCTTTGGTTTCTCATGGAAGGGAAACCATATGGCATTTGAGCTGAGTGTCTGATTTATTTGACTAAATATTATGACTTCAAATTACATCCATTCTTCCACAAATAATTCTATTTTGTCCTTTATGGCAGAATAGTACTCATTGTGTACAAATACCACATTTTCTTTATTCATTCATCTGTTGATGGACATATAGGCTCTTTCTAAGGTTTAGCTATTATGGATTGTGCTGGCATAAACATGCTGTGTGTATATGACTATGATACAATCATATGCTTATGTAATGTTTTAATTTTCATTCTTCTGTGGTCCATTGACCATTATTTGTCTATGGGATGAACCTGGATTTTCATAGTCAGATGATGCTTTTTACATGTACAGTGGTAAATGTTCTTTTAAAAACAACATTCACCCTGCTTCTTCATTTGGAACCATTTCATGAGGTGGTTATTATAAAAGGCATATATAATGTAACAGCTCCAATGAAACACTCACACCATGCCTCAGGACTGTTCTGAAAGGGGACTTACAAATGGCAACTGGCACGTTGACCACAATGACTTCATTAAAAATTTCTAATCTAGGTCTGCATTGCTGGCAGCTGAGAAAAAAAAAAAAAAGCTTATAGTTTTAATAAAAAGAGATGCTTCCAAAGTAAAATATTTTTCTTGAGCCTTTATAAAGAACACATGGTTAAGATTATGGAATGTAAGATTGAAATATCTTGGTGATAACTAGTGAAGCTCTCTCTGCCTCCTTTTCCTCATATATCAATTGGAGATTTTATGTGATTTAATTAGAGTCTAGGAAGTAAGATTTACATAATGTTGACTACATGCCAGAAACTGTTCTAAGGACTTTACATACATTAAGTCATGTAATCTGCACAATAATCCCAAAGGTAGGAACTGTTATTTTCTGCCTATTTCACAAATGAGACACTGAGACATGGAATGACTCTCCCAAGTACTTATAAGTAGTATGTAATTAGTGACAGAACCAGAATGTGAACCCAGAGCCTTGGCATCAAAGCTCTGCTGCTTGCTGGAATAATGAGAGTCCTGAAACAGTGCCCAGAGCACCACCAGGGCTTAGCACATGAATCCCAGTGCTGTGATCAGCCCTAGAGAATGATCTCTGTACTCTTGGATGGTAGATCTAGGACTGCCTCATGCCAATGCCAAATGTATAAACTCAGAGGCAGCAAATCTGGAAAGGGAAAATCTGGCATGCTCCAGTGAGGACTTCAGGTATTTCAATTGGATCTGGGGATAGAATTAAGAACAGAGAAAACAGTGACACGAGTGCATGGTCCTTGGTTACTGTCTCCTAAAGATGGCTTCTTGCAGCTAGTCTTCTACATTGTCTATTGCAGAAGCAGCCACATGTTTTGGAAATCATATCAACAGATGGAATGTTTGACAACCTATTGCATAAATTGAGAAGATGAAAATGTTTTCCCGCCCAGAAAACACATTATTACACTAGCACATAAGCATGTACGTGTTGCCTGGAGACAGATGCAGAGTATTCATGAGAAGGGTGACCCAAATCCCTACTCTGTTCTTGTTTAAGGAGGGTAGGGAAGGAAAAAGTAGAGATAGCCATGGTCAGGAGGAAATTTGATTAAGCCTTCCTCCTTTGTATTAAATATAGTGCTACTCTTCATTCAAATACAGTTTCCTGAGGAAAAATCAGCATGTAGAAAGGTGTCGTAATTTGTATTATACCTCTAAAAAACTTTATGACTTGATGTGCTAAGACTTAGAACTAAACTGGCCTTGAAAAGCCTCAGAAGTGAAGAAGTAGGGCTTTTGGAAGCTGACTGGATCATGGGCACTGGATTTATAAGTAGATCATTTCACCGAAGAGCTCAGAGCTGATGTGCTGTTGGGAGGTGAAGCCTGTTTCAAGGAGTTAACTCGCTCATAGCATGACCCAGAAGGATGTATTTTTCCCCAGGTTCCTCCCTTCCTTTTCTGCCTATTGCTAGTCTCCATGAAGCAAATACTTGCCTTTTTCCTGTTGCCCTGAAACCAGCATATCCTCAACTCTCTGAAACCATGAGCCCAAATAAATCTTTTTTCCTTAGAGTTGTAGCTGTTGGGCATTTTGTCCAAGTAATGGAAGTGACTAATACATGGTGTGTCACAGCATCATATTTAGCAAAAAAAAGAGCTCTAATGACTACACTGTTTAAGTAGAAAAAGAGATTTCCATAGGGAAAATTTACTAGGGAAAAAAACTACTGTGACAAATAGAGCTTAAGTGGTAACTTATTCCTTGTTTCAGAGTAAGTAACAAAGGCCTGAAAACTTAGTATCTTCTGTGGCTAAGATTAATAAGAGGTATAGTTTATTTTATTTTAATATGCAGGCAAGAACTTAGGCTGCTGAGCTATCTTCCAAGCTCCAGAGACTTAGTTTTAAAAGGAAAGCTGTAAGATGATTTTGACAAGTTCAAGTGTTCAAAGAATGATACTATCATAGGAGTCTAAGTGTAGTGTCTTAAACATGTATCATCTTTTTCTTTTTTTTTTGTACAGGGTCTCACTACTGACTCATAGTGATCCTCCTGCTTGTGCCTCCCAAGTTCTGGGATTACAGGCATGCGCCTCCACTCCTGGACTTTATCGCCAGCTCAGCGCGCTAGAGAGTGGGGGCGGCGTGGCAACTATTACAATCACATGAAGGAGTAACATGTGAAGGATAGCATATTCGTTGGAAATTTTTTTTTAAATCAAAAGACTTATAATTTTCCAAGTGAATGGACTGTTGCAACAACTTTTGCTTTGAACTTGTAACATCTCATATCTAAACATCTTTCCACACAAGAACCAGAGTACATTTTAAGAAATCTAAATGATATCCTGTTACTGTCTATCCTTTGATAACTGTCCATTTTCCTTGTGGCTTAATATAATCTTCCTTCCATTTACTTTGCTCAACACTTGCCTCCATCTACTCCTTCTGTCAGCTTTGAGAAGTTCTATTCTTTCTAGCTAGGATGTTCTTTCCTGGAAGGAGTATGCTTTATCCCCATTGCTTGAGCCTTCCTCAAGTTGTCACCCAAATTTCTCCTCCTTCTTTGATCTTTCAGGCTATCTCTAAGGTACCTTATTTACTGTATGCCTTCTTAGCATCTTAATCTCTTTCTGGCACAAGGAGACATGTAGTTGCCCAACTGCAAGTTCAATGAAAAGTGTATCTATTTTATTCACTTGTTTATTTCAGGGTAAGAAGCATTGTGTGTTCTGCTCAGTAAGAAGCTTTCTGACAGAATGAACACATACCTGGTGAGATAGAAGAGGGATCAACGGGTACAGATGTGGGGTGGGGCCTTCGGTGTGTGCCAAGTCTAAGATATAGGGACAGGCACGTTGAACCATCTACTTTGTGACCCTTGTTGCTTCTCTAAGGATCTCTGTACCACTGTTACCTTTTCAAGCTCACCTTCCTCTGTGAGAGCATTCATGTCTGAAGGCTATTACCTGTAATCACAAACTTTGCTGCACAGTACTACCTGCCATAAGTTATAAAGGTACTTACTATATTAATGTTGAAACACTGGATTGAGCCAACTAAATCTAAGGTCAGGCCATAAAAAATGTAGATTCTGTTTTGTAAGAAATGCGTATTGGCTCAGAGATAGTGAACATTTCTACACAGTGAAGTTATGTTAACAAAAAACCATTTTGCTGGCAAGAATTACGCTTCCCTGAGCCTTTGCAGTGGAATTTAGTCCTTAGTCAGATACGAAGTGGGTCAGAATCATTCTTTATTAATCAGATTTCTCTGAAAACTTGACCTTTCTGGTCATTGACATCATTCATGTGGGTGAGCCATAAATATTTTAATTATTTTCCATTCACCACACAGCATTGAGTCTGGCTACAGCAGAAATATTCGATGATTCTATTGCTGCAAAACTTGGCTAACAAATCACTGTGATATTTGCTTTCCTTTTTCCAAATCTACCGGGAAATAAATTTATGGATCACTTAACCTTTTTGCCCAAGGAACAAATCCAAGCAAGCTCTGAATTAATATTGCTCAGAGAATGCAAAGCAAGATCTGTTTTCAAAGCAAAGCTCAGGGTTAAGCAACACTTCAGCTAATGCAGGGAGAATTCCTTGTCCTCGCCAGCGTTAAATAGTGCTCCAGCCCTTGGTATATTTGCATTGACACTTAGTAGAATGTTTGTTTTATTTGCTTTCCTTTGTGTAGTTTGGATTAAGCAATGAGTTTCCCATTATACTGAATTGGTCTCTCCAGAACCAGAAATATGTTAATCAACATTATTCCCCTAAAAGATGACAGATTCTGGTGCCACTCCTAAGCCAGAGACACCTGAGTAGCTTCATCCCACAAATCTGCCTGCACCCATATGGGAGGTTGTGCTGAATGCATGAACACTTTTATATTTTTGATTTCTACATTACCCTGCAAAGTTTAACATATATCCTGCAAAGGTATTGCTCCAGCTCCCTACTCAAATAATACAATTCCTTGGGCACTCCAAAAATATTTCATTCAAAGTGAAAAATGTTGGCAAAATAGAAGCCACTATACTTGGGTATTGTGCCTCTTCCTGTCTCACACATTTTACAAAAAGAATTTGCCCCCACAGAAAAACATCATTGCTCTTTCATATTGGAATGACTTTAGAAAAACTCGACAATTTTATAATCTTAAATTTTATCAGAGAAAAGGAAAGCAAGGATGGAAGAAAAAAAAATGGTGAGATAGTGATGAAAAGCTGTGGGATTTGCTAAAATACCAAGGATCTGGTTTGATGCAGAAAAGGTTGATGGTTTAGCATTACACGTATATTTTTAATAGTAACTGAGAATTTAAAACTATTTGAAAAGTACACATACTCTATGTACTTATTGTGGTAGCATCCTCAACATTTCCAGAATTTCCCTTAGAAAACATAATACTTATTCTCAGAATTGTTTTCATGAAGCACAACACTTTTCTTGCTTTCCTGTGTAAAGAGGAAGAAGAGTTTTACACATGCAGTAGCACAAAGAATCCTCTTAGGATCCAGAGACAGATCGAGGAAATTATCTATGCCCAGTGGATTTGATATAGGACCCCTCATTCCTTATTTACTGAAATCGATTTAATAAATTCTTCTCTGGAGAACAAGAACCAATTACAAGAATGTGCAACTAGAAGCAGTAGTTAGCTGTGCATTGTGGAATGTATTCCTTGAGAATGGTGCTACAAACAGCGGTGACCATGGTCATATCATAGCTGCCACCGGACCTATGTGCCGTTTATCATTTCTATTCCATGACTTCAATTCACAACTGCTATGAAGAAATGTTCTGTAATTGTGAGCCATTTCATTTGGAAGAAATGATCTGCTTCAAATTTTATATATACTGATTTGTTTCTACATTGGAAATAAATTAAACACTGTATACGCCAATAAATTATCTCTGGAAACTGATTCTAACAGTCTTTAATTTTTGTATTAAACATAAAATAAAAGAAACTTGGGTTCCATTCTCTTGCTCATAGTGCATATTAAAACTCTCAGTCATTATTAACAGCTCTTGAACAATAAAGCAGAAGCAGTCACACAGGACTACATAAAATGCAATTTCAGTAGAGTTCAATAGGAATGATTCTGAAAATTGTTTTAGGTATTTTCTTGCAGATTGCCAGTAACTGGAAATGCTTTTCAAACACTAACATTTTGCAAAGTCTAAAAATTCATGTACTGTTTATGGGGTGAGAAGACTTTTAGTTTATATCACATAACCACCAACAGCGGAATTTGAACTGTTTTAAAGGTCATGCCTATGATAAGGTCCACCTGGTCAAACCATTAAGTGGCTCATGACTGGTAGGTACTGCATAAGGACAGCAGTCCAGTCCGTTTGGCCACCACCGTATCAGTCTCTCTTGTCTTCTTCTTTGCTGACAACATGTTGGTTTACAAAGTTGTTGATTCTTTCATTAGTTTACTCTTCCATATAGCAATAATGATTGGCTGTGGATCACGCAGTTTGCTTGGAACTAGGATGCAGTGTTCGTAAGTCACAATGTCTGCCCCCAGAACACACGAGCCCAGCCTGTTAATACCCTTTAAGACTGTAGCTTCTGAAAAGATACTTAGAAACAGGAAGCCATTAAAGGGTAATTCCTCATTGTGTTTGATGCTAATCCTTTGCAAATAATTAGGACGAGGGCAGAGAAAATATATAATTTATCTGGTGAGCCAAACTTCTCTGATCAATTCCCAAGATCAATGTTATTGCACTCAGGTTTAACTGGGTTAGAGAAGACATTATGAGATCACTAAGCTCTTAGTTCCGTTCTGCTACCTGGTGGAACTAATATGGAGACACTGATTCTCTACTCTGCCTCTAGTCCAAGCAAGTTTAGGGAAGGTTTGACACTTTTCCGATTCTTCAGTTTCCCTAAAGGATGTTAGGAAAAGTCCCAATACAAACCTTAAGTCGCAGGGATACTGTTAAAAGAAGCTGATATTTGTAGGTTAAGTCTACTCAGATGTCTAACTCTTATAGTGGCTGCTGGGAGTACAAAAGGCAGAACAGAGGCTTGGGATTCATACTGCCCAAAGGTTAATAATGTCTCTAACATTGACAGCCTTTTGTAACTTAACATTCAAATTTCCTTCCTGTAATAGCATAGAAAAAAATGCAATGAGAGCTGGAGATTAAATGAAATTTTACTTCATAAATTAAAACTAATTGATGTCTTGTCTATGTCCTCTCTCCTCCCTGTGTTATTTTATCTTACTACAGATTTGGTTGAGTAGGAATTTCTTTAGATCTGCCATGTCAGATACTTGTAAAGCATAATAAGAAGCAAATTTCAATCACTGAACAATACAGAAATGTATGGATTAGAAGATCTAAATAGTTATCAGTTTTCAAAGGGAATACACCATTTTAGGGATGATTCTTAAGAACCTGTCTGCTGTCAATCTAATCTGGAGTTCAGCAGCCTGCAGCAGGTATGCCAGACGGTTGTAGGATGAGCCAAGGTGCTGGGCACAGCGCCATTCCCCAGGAGAAAAGTCCAGACTAACTGCCAATCTCAGCCTGGCATAATGAGTTGCGGGTTTTCACTAACGTCTGCTGCTCCTTCTATTATACAACTGTCCTTACCAAGCAAAGCGAAAGGTGGCCAAGGAAAAACCAGAGTTTACACCTTTAACCTGGGGTAAGGGCATATTGCTTAAACACTTTTGTTCTTACACTTCCAAAATCGCAGGACATCGTGACATGCTTTGGAGTGTATTGCCTGCATCCCGTCTGACATGAATTTTCTGTTTTTCTTTCCTAATAGAACAAGGATTTTGTTCAATTACCTAGCCTTAGAGGAAGGCTCTTGGGATGGGCCCAGATTAGTCCAAATCTATCAAGGCATATAATTATGAGAGGTCTGGCGCTTGCATGCTATAAGAGAACAAGAAAAAATTTGACTCCAATTGCTCTTGGCAGCCTTCCTAACTTAATAAGGGAAGTAGTCTTCAGATGAAGCTTATAGAATAGAAATACAGAACAGATTTAGAAAGAAATTAAACAGTATCATTGATGATATCATGAGCCAATGGAGCAACTCACAATGCCCCATACCAGACTTCTAATATGTCATCCAGTTCAGTCTTTTGCTGTTTTATGGTTTAAATCAGCTAGGGTTGTTTTCTACTAAATGAAACCAAAAGTTATTACTAATTTACCTGGCACTAGTTTTCTGTCACTCCTGTCACACTTCACTATACATTTAGTGGCTTCAAGTTCACAAATTTATGTCACAGTTTTGGAGATGGGGAATTGGAAACGGATAGTCGGAACTCCCTCCCACCTGACAGTGCTAGAGAGGAGTCTATTTGGGGGCTAGGTCTACTTCCTCCAGTTTGCTTGCCCTTCTTGTCTCATGGTCCTGCACCACTCCTGTCTCCACTTCAGTCATCACAAGTACTTCAACATCTTTGATTCTCTTGACCCCTTTTCCCAGGAGTTTTGTGGTTATATTGGATTCACGAAGGTAATTCACAGGAATCCCTCATCTCAACAGTTAGGACTAACTTAGTAAGATCTACAGAAATCCTGCTAACTTAAAAGTAATGTACTATCACATTACAAGGATTAAGACATGGAAATCAGAGACAGGGGAGCCATTATGCTGCTTTCTACACCTGCTTTACACAGTCACATAACTTCATTCCTAAGGGACGCCTTTGTGGTCTGCTACCAGTAAGCAATACCACTAAGTTATCATTGAGTAATGTAATTTGCCCAACATTTATAGAACGCCAGATGCTCGGTTTTGTACTAAGTAAACGTGTCAGTTATAAAGACAAATGAGTCCTTTTTCCCTCTTCAAAAGAGGACAACTGTAGAGAACGCTGAGAGATACAGTAGAAACTCTATAAACACACTACAACTTCTTAGTTAGGTGTTTTGTCATAATAACTTCTTTTTAATCATAGACATAGAAGATAATATCACCTTAGCACTTCATTAATTAAAAACAGAGAAATTTAGCTAAGTGTTTTCCAATATGTGCATGCTTTGCATTTCTATAGGTCTGGTCTTCTTAGGTCAAGAAGTCAAAGCTGGAGAATCTGCCTAAGAAATCTGACAAATGAGAACGTGTCTCCAATGATTTTGCACAATATATTTAAAAGCTAATTCACTTTGTAATCCATTTACTCAACCAGTGTTTACTAAGCTACAAAGTTGTTACCAGGCAGAGCACTGCATCCCAGAGGCAATTCAAAGGTAATTAAGTTGTCAAGGACCCTTGTACTCTAATTAGATATAAGACAGGTATACAAATAACTGAGCTATATTTAATATTTCCTAAAATACTTGATTCTTCCATGAATTATTCCAATATTAGCTTTCATTTGGCTTTTAAGTGTTTTGTCTCATTTTATCTTTTTTAAAAATTTCCTTTTGTTTTTCAAACACTGAAAAAAATTGAATATTATAAGAAAACAAAATAATCCATTAATATAATTGCTTTAAAAGTATCATTTTTGCAACCTAAGGCATATTTTAAGGTGTGTTATTAATTTATATGGTACAAAGAAAGAAAGAATACTTACAGTTAAAACAACACACTCTCAAATATAAAATGATGTTCAACTGTAAAAAATTTAAACTTGGGAAATTAAGACAATGTAGTAGAAAAATAATATTTCTCCTCTCTCATTTCTCATTACAGAAATGACCATGGCATTTAGTTAAATGTTAACTTCAAACATTCTTATGGTTTGTGTCTAGTTGTTCCCCCAAAGCCTCATGCAGGCATGGGTGGGGACTTCTAGAGCTTGAGATACACTCATGATTCACTAGGATTACAGGTGATCTACTGGAATTGCAGGTCTTAGCACTGATAGGATTATGGGTGTGAGTGCTACAACCATCGTGGGGAAGAAAGCCTGAATGTAACGCAAGAGCGACAGACAAACTCTCTCTGCTGCCTTGGTTGCCACTGTTGCTGTTTTGCTGTGAGCTGCTGCTCTCTGCCATGTGCCACTCAGCCTTGGGGCCAGCTGGGTATGAGCTGAAACTTCCAGTGCGAGCTAAGTAAACCTTTCCTTTCTTCATTTTGGGTGTCAGGTGTTGGGCCCAGCAACGAGAGAAGAGTAACTGTGACAGACATCAAGGGTTACGGTAATGTGCTGTTTTTGACTTTCCATAGCTAAAAAAGTATATGTTCAAAATTCATAGATATATTTATAGACATTCAAGCATGCCAAGACTTTTCTTTCTTAATTAACTTACCACAATTTGAAAATATACATCCATAATCTTTCAGGAACAGTAATATAGAAGAGTATTTGGTAATGTGTGTGTGTGTGTGTGTGTGTGTGTGTGTGTGTGTGTGTGTGTGTGCTTGTGAGCATGTGTATGCTGGTCAAGCAGGCATATAACCACCTGGTATCTGGAACACCTTCATTTATGGGCTTAGAGAATACCTGACAATATGTCCAGCAAATTTATTTTCTAGTCTCAGGTAATTAAGGCTCTATGAAGGCACGGATGAGGAAAAAAATGGACAAAACTCAAGAGAAAATTTCTTGGCCTTACTTTGTAAACTATTTTTTCCCTTTGCCCTCCCTAACAGCCTTCTAAAAACCATAATTGCTCATTTCAGAGAAGGTTCAGCTTTTATATTTTCTAAATTTCTTATTTTCTTGGGAATCTAACTTATTTTATTTGTACTACAAAGCTGTTGTGACTAAAATTCAATATGCAAATTGGTTGAGGTTGGGAAAGGCCATCAAATGCCAAAAGAAAGGAGTGAACTAAGGTCACTGGGACTCTCAGGTAGTTAACATTGGAGCATCCAGAGATTAATTCTGTGGCCGATTAAAGGTAAGAAGCCATGTGCTGTGTTCTCACATGTGCACTCAAGATGCAGACTCAGATGGGTGTTAATAGAGTAATGCTGTGCTTATCTTGTGGGCATTTTAAACTTAAATACACAAAAGCATAGACCATCTTTCGCCAACCCATGGAAGACATAGGCAACACTCGCCAGCTGGCAGTCTCATGCATACCTTGTACTGTGTTTGTTCAAAAGCAAGACAAAGTGGTTTTTTGAAAGCAGAAATTTAGATTGATTGAGTGCTCACTCAGAATCATCCATTGGGTTAAATGTTTTGTTTATGGTACCTGGTTTAATTGAATGAGGTATGCAACTATTTTCATGCAACCTTGGTGCAGAAATCAAATGTTCAATTTCACATAGTGATTATCTGAGTAAGTTGCTCTAGTGCAGCTCTTGTTGGAATCTCTGATTATCTGCCACATTTGCTCTTGGAACTGCAGGTGCGGGCTGGCTCTCCAGCATTTTTTACATTGTGCAAAATTTAGTTGCTGATGTTCTACTGGTTCCACTCTACTCATGAAGGTGTTTGTGATATGAAAAATCTTGGGAAGAGTGAGTTTATCAACCTACAAAAGCAGATGGACCAGCTGGTAAGGAATTTTAATCTGGACAGACACATTTTTGATTGTTAAATATCCAGAAGGATTAATGTTGGAAGCTGGATGCTCCACAAACTATCCATACCATTTAACATCTAGTCAGGCACAGCTCACTGTAAGGATTAATTTAACCTTTGCAATAAAGATTTTTAGATAAATTTGTTTACTTGAGAATTTGATCTGAAGAAAATAATACTGGATATTTTTAGAGTCATTTTCATGTTCTCTTCCTGGTGTATAGATGCCAAGTACACACTTTTGGAAGTCTATTTAATATAATTAGCATAAAGGCAGTGTGTAGAATGTAGAAGGCCCTGAGATGAAGTTCCAATTAGGTAGCACATGACTCAAGGTACATGCTCTACTACACTGGCTTCACATTACCTCTTTCACCCCTTTCCCAGCAGGGTTCCTCCGTATTTCATGATCTCCCACTTCAGTCTGGTTTTACTTGCTTTTGCCTCTTGCTAGATTAACAAGGTCAAGGGCACCACTGTGTGTTTCACACAGTGAGACAGGATCTTGATGCCATATACCTGGAACTTAGCTTGGCTCTGTGCACATAGTGCATGCTTGAGGTCCTTGCGGAACAAAGGAACAATTGTACACATTGCCAGTTATTCATCCGACTTATGAAAATACTGCTCTGAAAAATTGAAATTTGAGTAGTTTTAAAATTTCCATTCATCACTGCATCCACCAGAGTGAGTTTCCTATATTGTCTGTCTCTGCCTCTTCATGAAAGGAGGCTCCTCATTTCCACTTTGCACCCTACTAGCCAAGTCCTCTCTCTCACACTGAAATCCCTACCAGAACTTTTAAATTAGGAAGTAAGGGCCATTGCACTCTTGTGATGAGAGATCTGCTCTAGGATTTTTCTGTTCCTTGTGATAATTAATAGTTGAGCATTCCAAATACAAGTCAGACACTGCCTAGAAGAACACTTGTACATATTCCTTTTCAAGTTAATAATTTGGTAACTTTGATCTCATAAAATATACTAGGTCTGATATTCTGAGAGGATGATTTGTATTACATGATTAAATCAATGTGTGGTTGCTGTAATCAGTTTCAGTGCTTTATAGTCATGTCTCATGTAATCAATAGTGTTATGAAAGGAAATGTAATTCTCTATTTTTGCTTTGGTATAACATCTCTATCATCTGTTAGTTGTGATAAAGTACCATTTGATTAAAGGTACTATAAAATAGCCAAATTCTTCTATAGTATAAATTTATCCTGAAATTAATTTTTTCCAAAGTAATTATTATTATTTTTTCTTAAGAAACTGCCAGTCTGGAGGCATGTATAACCTTGCCAGGATTTCATATATATGAGAAACATAGCATTCTACTACACTCTTTCCTGTAACTTTTTTTTGTTTGTCTTTTTGAGACAGGATCTTGTTATGCAGTTAGGCTGGCCTTGAGCTCACTTTCGTAGTTGAGGCTGGTCATGAACTCATACCACTCCTCCTCCCTTAGACTCCCAAGCGCTGAAATTACAGGTGTGTTCCATCATGCCAACCTTTTTTTTGAACCCGGGATTGAACTCAGGCCCGTGTGCTTGCCAGGCAAGTGTGTATTCTACTGAGTTATCTCCCCAGCTCCTTCTGTAACTTCTGATTGTCTCATTCATGGAAAGTTATCTGAATATAATCATCATGCTTTTCCTTCTCTCTTCACGTTTGCTTCACCATTCCATAGTATCAGCAAACATATGTAGCAGTGGTTGCTAGTATAAATTTGAATACTTACATTTCAATGAAGCTTTATTTGTAACCTTAAAATTAACAGGAGAGGCCTGGCCAGCTTGCTCAGCAGACTAAAGCACCTGCCTAGGCAGAGTGCAGGGACTGGGGTTCAATCTTCTGCACCACAGGCTGTGCTGGCTCCAAACCCTGAGGCTTGCTAAAAGGGCGATTGAGACTGGATGTGGTGGCACACTCCTGCAATCCTAGTAGTTGAGAGGCTGAAAACATGAGGATCACTACCAGTCTGGTCAATGTAGTGTGACCCTAGAGACCCTGTAATATGTACATTAAAAAAAGTTAGCAGGATAGGTGAATGAATCTCATGGCATTTATTTGGTGAGGGCAGTGGACTGTGATAACCGAGGTGAGGCTGGGAGTTTCTATTGTATGTTGAGCTATATATCCCATTTTACTTATTCCTTTTATCTAGGAGTTATGATAACGTAAAATACCATAAATAAAAGAGTGACATATTCTTATGTCCTACATTACAGCCATTTGAAACCAGGTCTCTGAAATCCATGTAATCCTCTCTGAATATGCAGTAAATAACAGAGAAAATGCCTCCATGCTGACCTTGACCCTCATCTTCACAGCCCTAATGAAACTTGGTGGCTTTCTCTCTACCCCAGTTCTGGCTTTGGGCACATGCATACAGTTTGATCTTTTGCTTGTGTTAGGAAAGGAAATCTCGTCTTGTTTATTGTTGAATCTCGGACGTTAGAGACTACACTGCTATGATGCTTCAGGGAAAGCTGAGAGCACCTTACAACCAACCCACTTGGCAAAGGAAAGCAAATAGAAGGTACTACAGGCTCTTTATACAATTTCTGTTACAGAAATGACACATAAAACACCATAGAATTTAGGTCTCTATGGAGTTTAATGTATGATTCCTTATCCCTAAGGATGGCATACAGAAAAATACTAACATTTGATTCCTGTGTGAATTGGTTATATACTATAACAATTTTGTTCCAAATAGGGGAGACAAAATAGGAAAGATGAGCTAAGCTGAGATACATGTCAAAATTAAAAGAAAGTATGCTCTATTAGTAAACTATACATTTATAAACATGTACAGTAAAACCTTGGATTATTAATAACTTGTTATGCAAATGTTTATAAGACAACCATTTCTACCAAATGTTAACTTGATAAACAAATGATGCTTTGAAATACAAGTAGTGTACAATGCTGACTGTCACATAATCATAACTAAGCCAATGGTTCTTCAATTCCTCTCCTTCCCTCTCTCTTCCTTTTTCTCTCCCTCCCTTGCTTTTCCACCCCTCCCTTTCTCACCCTCTTCATCTCTCTTTTCTCCTCTCCCTCTCTCCCTCTCCCTTATCCCTCTTCCTCTGTACTTATCTCCCTCTTCCTCTCCCTCTTTCGCTTCCCCCCTCCTCTCTCTTTTCTCAGATCCTATGCTTGGATATTTGGTCTCAGGTTGAAGTGTTTGGAAGAAATAAATGACTTTTCAGCACCTTGGAAAGGTACCACATCTGGTACTAGTGTATTTTTTCAAAACATATAATGGACAGGCCTTTGTTTCTCCATACATGAGTGAGCTTAGATATGCTTTACTTCATTGTAGGTCAAGATACTTCCTGATGTAGACTCTTTCTTCTGTGTCCTTACTGTCAGTTACATTAGATATGTGTAGTATGTGACAAGAATTTATAGCAGTCAACATCTGTACAAGTGTATACAATGGGCATCATACAGACACACGTTGAATAGAAATGCACTCAGAAGGAGATTATTGGGTAGAAGCTAAGAGGGAAATCATCAAGAAATATGAAAGAGGTATATGAGTGAACAAAATTGCAAGATTTTTAAAGACATATATTTTGGCCATCTGCACAACATTAAAGAAGAACAAGGTAGCTAGGTGCAGCAAAAGGAGTCACAGAGTATCTAAGAAATGGCCACATGTTTCAGAAGATATAGAAAATTTGTCTCTGCTTTGGACAAATGAGAAACAACTAGGAGAGGACTCTGAGACTTAGAAATTTATCTGTGAGAAGGTGAAATTCTTGCACAATGACCTCATAAACAAACTGCCAGGTACATACATCAACAGAAAGTGAAGGGGGTATCAAGGCAAGCAAAGGATGGTCTGGTAACTTTCAGAGGACAAATGGCATCCATAGTGTAGTGCTGTAAGGCACAGAGAGGCTGCGAGTTGAAACGCTATGGCGGCTGAGGCAGTCACTACTCAATTCCAGGAGGTCATGTTTCCAAGTGTTACTACTGAAGCAAGTTGTTAACTTTGATTAGACAGGGACAATTATTTATCTACTGTAGAGAAAGATGCTAAAATAGGCTTTCACAAAAGAAGAGGATATAACAATAATCTCATGGGGCTAGCCAAATAGCTCAGGCAGGTGCAGGAGCCGGGCTTTGATCCCCACCGTGCCATGCCAGCCCTGCCCCTGGGGTGCACTGAGACAGCAACTAAGACTAGGTATTGGTGGTGGTGTCTGTAATCCCAGCACTTGGGAGGCTGAAAACAGGAGGATCACCACTGAGTCTGGTCTGTGTGGTGAGATCCTGTGGTCCCTGTACTAAAATACATTTAAAAAAGAAAAAGTATATTTTCAAAAAAATAAAAATAATCTCACAAACCCCTTAAAGACCATTTGTTCTGATGGAAACCTGGAGTTCAGTGTTGAGCCCTCGTGCAGGTATATGCCAAAACTCCACCAGCCTTTACGAATTCAAGATGCAGAAGACACAGTTAAAAATTATGTGGATGCCCAACAGCAAAACTTGGGTCACTCATGTCTTGTTCATTGGGTAGCACAGTGAGGTCTTTGGTTTTGTTGGCCCTGAAGTGAAGAAACACCTTCAAAAAATTTACCAGAGATATTTCAGTTCATTCAAGTCAAGTTCCTTCTTCCCACAGCGGGATCATTATGAATTTAAAAAGCTTTGTACCAAAGCACAGCAATGCTTTGGGGTGACTGAAGGAAAACAACCAAGTGAGAGTTTCAGAAAAAATAATTTCCACATCATGAACTACCTCAAGATCACTAATAAAGCTTGGAGGGGGTCACCAAGAGAACCCTCAATTCTTGGAGAAAGTTGCAAGATGAGGACATTGTCGGATGTAACTTAGAGGGGCTTGCTCATGAAGAGGAGTTGCAGCGGCCCATGAAATTGTGTCCTTGGTGAAGACAAGGGAACTGCAGGGGAATGAGGATTGCCTTCAATGGCTGGTGGAAGAACATGGCCAGGAGCTGACCATCAGTGGACTGACGGTCTGTATTGCAAGCAGCAGTCACAGGCTTGCAGAAGTCGTCTCACCTACAGAAGAGGAGAAAAAGACAGGGAAATCCCTCACTTCACATGAAATTTAGGAGATGTATACAATGTAGGAAACTGCAAAATTTTGAGGGAAAGCACTGCCTTAATAAGGCTGCATCCAAGTGATGAATCTGTTTAATGGCAGTGTAATGTCACACTTCCATGAAATCCTTAAACGGTGGCAAAAACAAATGTTGTGTGGCAGTTTCCTCTTTAAAGTAGCACAATAAGAAAAGCAGTTCAGTGAGTCAATAGGTGGCAGGGATTCAGTTAGTGATCGTGACAGCTGTCCTGCGCAGCACCCCTCCTCTCCCTTCCATACACCTGCCACAAAGGCTTTTGAAGGTAAGTGCAGGTTAATTTGTTTGTCTCTTTATTTTTTTATTTCCCTTATTATTTTGTATTAGATTACAGTATAGTAATCATTTATATATGAATATTTAGGGGCTGTGGAACAAATCGTCTGAGTTTTCATTATTTCTCATGGGACATTTTCTTTGATATACAAATGTTTTGAATTATAAGCATGTTTACAGAATGAAACAGGCTTGCAAACCGACGTTTTACTCTATATTGCTATTTTCATTTTCTTGGCTTATATGAAATTGTTCTCCTGAAAAGGTGCTTTGTGCTACAAAGGCTTGATAAAAACTAATCAGGCCATTATTGCATATGAATGATGAGTCTTTCTGAGTAGTACTTATATTAGAACAGCCTCACAAAAGAATGTCTTTTGAGTGCTTCTGTGTTTCTAAGGTCTGCAGTTAGACATAACAAGTCGTTACAGGAACACAACTCTCAGTCTGTAGTCCTGACGCAGGCTGGCAGAGGAAGTCTTATGTGCACTAGAATAGGCATAAGGTGTGGGAACTGAAAGTGTGGAGGTCAAAGGTCGAGCTACTAACGGGCTCCAGAGTGACAGGGAATTTGGGATAAGAATAGAAAACTTGTCTGAAATGTGACTTCATTAGTGCACATCCTCATCATAACCCTATTACAGTAGCTTAACACATGCTTATGAGAAAGTTGTAGGTTTAATTCGGCATGAAAACGGAATCCTCAAAGATCAATACAACTTATAAGTGAAAGTTTGTACTATTTAGTTACATCTCCTTATTTGCCCTACCTCCAAGAGGCTACTGGTTGCCATGCTCTATTTCTTGGAGGTCAATATATTAGATTCCACATACATATGAAAATAGAACATGTTAATAATACTGAATATATATATATATACTTGTATATATATATATATACTTGTATATATATATATATATATATATATATATATATATATGTATGAAATTTGCTAGGAGTACATATTCAATGTTTGTTCCACAACAGAAAATAAATAAGAAGGGCCCGGCAGGATGGCTCAGTGGTTTAAAGCGCCTGCTTAGGAAAGCTTGGGCGGCTGCAGGGACCGCGGTTCGATCCCCGGCACCACATGCTGTGCCAGCCCTGCCCTTAGGGCAGGCTGAGCCGGCCATAAAAATAAATAAATACACAAAAGTTCTGAAACAAGAAAAAAATAAATAAAAGAAAATAAATAAGAAATGGTAATTAAGAGAGGCTATAGGCATATTGACTTAGTTGTGGTGATTCATTTACTGTCTATGTGTATCAAAGTACCACATTATATACCTTAAGCGTAGACAATTTTATTTTCCAGCTGTGCCTCAATAAAGACGAGGGGAAGATCAATACATATTACAGCTTTGCAACACGCAACCCAGCAATCAACGTGAAAAGCATGTTGGAGAGTACTGCTGTGTCATGAGGAGGGCGCTGCTGAGCTATGAGTGAGAGCTACCACTCCGTCAAACTGCCAGCACCCAGCCAGATCTGCACCTCACTCCCCAAGAGGCCCTCTGAGAAGTTCAAGCGTGGGCCAGGAAGAGGTCAAGACCAGGAAGGAGGCCAGGTTCAGTTCGAATGGCTTCCAGAGATGGCTGTATCTGAAGGTGGTAATACTGCATCCCGTGGTCTGTTTGCGCCCCGCTCTGCTGCCCTTGCACAGCGAGGACCTGTGGTCTGACTGCTCCCCAGAGTACCGACAAGAAAGGGGATGAGACTCAACCTGAGCAATGGCCACAGGCTGGGGTTTACAGATGGGGACCTGGTGAACAGGGGGTGTTCCTCACAAATCCACCAGCTCCGAGGCAGGGCAGAGAGGACTGAAACTTGATGAATCCCATGGCAACAGGCTCTGGAGGGAAACCATGCATTAGGAAATACATAGAATTTTAGACCCGTTCTTTTTTTTTTTTTTTTTACTCTTTATTTATTATGATTAGTCTTTGTTGGTGTTGAGAGGGTTTTATTTCTCTATTTATTTATGTTTTTTTTCTTGCTCTTTCTCTTTTAACTTGTTCTATTTTTTCTTCTTTATGTTTCTCCACTTTTTTCTATTTATCCTCTTTTATATAGTTTCTTCATTACTTTTAACTTATACCATTAATATTTGCTTTCATTCATTACTAAATTCTTTGCTTCACATTTATCACCTACTTCTCACAGTTTTTATTGCTTAATTTTTCAAATTTTACTTTCATGTTCCCATTCCCATACCGTGTCTTTACTAACATGATGGTTTGTATCAAGGTGTCCCCAAAAAGCCTCCTGTAAGTCCTGAGCGAACTTCTAAAGATCATGATTAATTCATGAACCACTGGGATTATGGGTGTATGTGCTGCCCGGATTATGAGTGCGAATACCACTTCCAGCCTGGAGTGGAAAGCCTGAATGCAACATAATGGAGACAGCCCTCCCCTCTGTAGCCATTTTTGCCACTGTTCTTGCCCTTTTGCTGTTGCTGTTTTGCTATGTTCTGCCACCTTGAAGCACTGCCCTCTGCTATGTGCCATACTACCTTGGAGCTAGCTGAGTATGGACTGAAACCTCTGATGTGAGCTAAATAAACCTTTCCTTCCTTGATTTTGGGTGTCGGGTATTTTATCCCAGCAGCGAGAGAACAGCAGGATAACTAATATAATCATTAAGTTTTATGACTATATAGTTCATTAACTACATGTGACTACTCTTGAATGCCATGCTATTATTATATTTAAAGTTGGTTCATTAAGCAGATACCTACTGTAGGTAAGGCTTATTTTTGGTTAGTGGGTTTCTAACTGGTAGCCATCTCATTACACCCAACTGAATTAAACTAGCATGGTGCTCCCACCTGAGGATTGCTACCAGCAGCATAAAAAGCAGAACAGGAGAAGCTGCCCAAACACTGTTAGGGATGCTGTCTGGAGAACATGTTGGATGCTGCCAGTTCTCTTGGGCTGTCTGATGGAGGACCTTATCATGCTAGCTTTCCCAAAGAACTTTGAAGAAGTTCTGATCCTCATCTTTAGCATCACTTCCTGGTTCTAGAGGGGAAGATGGAGAAAGGCTCAGCCTCATAAAGCTTGTCACATTGGCTTTCCTAATGGGAACTCAGCTTTCCTTATCTCTGGAGGAGCCTGATACCTCACTGTTCCTGAGGATGACTGTGGTATTTTTGAGGAAGCTGGTGTTTACATTGATCATTGTTTCCAGCTCGAGTTCAGATCCTTTAGTTTACTAACACAGATCCTTCATCCCACTGGTATAGACTTCCTAGCTTCCACCACTGACCTTTGGGTCTTTGCAGCACAGATCCATGGAGTGGGCGTACATGAGACTTTGTTGTGGGCCTTAAGCCTCCAACTAGACTTGTGGGAGGTACTGTTAGGAGCTCTAGGCCTTCAGCTGGATTCTTTAGTGTTTTATGTGTGCATAGGTTTCCTACACTGGTTGTATATACTTCTTTGGATGATTCAATATAAGATATTAAAAAGATGTCCTGTATTACATTGTTTCCCTTGCAAAAAGAAAGAAAGAAAGAAAGAAACCCAGTTTTTTTATACTATGATCATAGATCTCTTTGGTATGGTTAAGGATGGTACATTATTGGTTATTATGTTTATCAATATCTAGTTTGTATTTGACACTACTGTTATTGATTATACTACTATAGCAAATATGACATTGTAATTGTTATCAATTGGTTTGCTCTAGGGCTGGGGAGATATCTTAGTGGCATAAACACCTGCCTGACATGCATAAGGTGCTTAGTTCAATCCTTGGTAAAAAAAAGTGTGTTTTCTCTGTACGTCAACGTCATGCCTGGGGACCATAAACAATACTGCAGTCCATTCTCAGAGAAATGGGTAATAGACCAAATAAGCTGCAAATATCTCTTCCAGAATAAAACAGAGATTGATGGATCCAGAGACAGAGGCAAAGACCAAATACTGCCATTAGCTAAGCCCAGAGAGTATCACTGAGAAGTGTACGTTAACTAAAGAGATCTCCATACTAAAAACCAATGTTTTCAAATGCAATCAACCTGAAAGCCTTAACACAGACAAACAAGCAAGCATAGAAACATGAGAATGCAAGTCAACAAAGTGCCTCCAAAATATCCCAACTCATTCAAAGAAACCCAAGTAGCATCAAATGGGAGAAATAACAAAGACCTCACTCAAAGTAAGAACCAGAGCTCCCCAGAAAACTAGCATAGCCATGGTCAGCAACAATGAGATCATCATCTGCTCTGATGATGAGATAAGCTGAGTTCCCAAGAGGAAAGCCAACAGACAAACTTCTCTAGGAGACTGAGCTTTGCTCCATCTTCCCCTCCAGAGCCAAGAAGCAATGCTCAAGGTGAGTATCAGAACTCCCCCAAAGTGAGCAACAGTAGTTCTCAGTAACCAGGCTCTATGCTCCTTCAGTGATGAGAATATTCGAGCTCATCAGGCAGCCAAAATGACAAGCTCCTCCAAGAGAACCAATAGCTTCCCAACAGTTTTTCTTCTTCCTCCTCCTCCTTTCCTCTTTTTCCTCCTTTTCTTTCTTTCTTTATTTATTTCTTTCTCTCTCTCTCTCTTTCTTTGTTTTTCTTTCTTTCCTTCCTTCCTTCCTTCCTTCCTTTCCTCTTCCTCTTCTTCTCTTCTTGCTCCTCCTCTGCTCCTTCTCCTCCTCCTTCTCCTTCTCCTCTTCCTCCTCCTCTTTCTCCTTCTCATTCTTCTCCTTCTCCAGTTCTGCCTCTTATGCTGCTGGCAACAATCCTCAGAAGGGCCTCCCACACCCAGGAAGCACCACCCTACTTCAGTTCACCTGAGGATTACAAATTGATTACCAGTTGTAAATCTGTCATACTATTTATGGCATAATTACTGCTAACCTCATATTAAGTGCATAAAACAATGATATCCTTGCTTCTAAAATCAGGGACAGGACAAGAATGTCGTCCATCAATAGTCTTTTTTAAAAAATGTATTTGGTACAGGATCTCACTCTGCAGCTCAGACTCATAGTGATCCTCCTGTTTTTAGCTTCCCCAGCACTGGGAATGCAGATGTGTGCCACCACACTTGGACTAGATCACAGGCTCAGCATGACCCAGAGGCAGGACTGGTGTGGATGCAGAACCAGGGATCAAAGCCTAGTGCCTGCACTTGCCAAAGCAGGTGGTTAGTCCACTGAGCTACCTTGCCAGTTCACTATCACTAGTCTTGTTCAATGTAGTACTTCAAATAATTAATAGCAGGATTTATAGCAATTAATAGCAAGAGCAGTTAGGCAAGAAAAATAAATAAAAGGGATATGTATGTATGTATATATATATATATATATATATATATATGTATATATATGTATATATGAAAGGAAGAGGTCAAATTATCACTGTTTTCAGATGCCATGATCCTTCACATAAAAATCCTCCAAATCCACATATATATTTTTAGAATTAATAACCAACATCAACATACAAATCAATAGCATTCCTGAACACTAATCATGAGACCACTGAGAAAGAAGTGAGGAGAAATATACCACTCATGATAGCACCAAGAAAATTTAAATATTTTGGAATTTAATTAAGGAAATGAAAGGACTGTACAATGAAATGTGTCAGCCTCTGAAAAGGAAATTGAAGGCAGCATTAGAAAATGGAAAGATATATGCAGTTCCTGGACAGGCAGAAACAAAATAGTCAAAACTGGCATGTACTCAGAATTGATGTACATATTTTACACAGTCTAAACCAAAATATCATTCTCTGTAAAACTGGAAAAAATAATCATAAAATTCATATGGCACCAGAAGAGATCCAGAAAAGCAAAAGCAATCTTGAATAATAGGAACAAAGCAGGAAGCATCTCAATCTTACATTTGAAGTTATTTTACAAAGCTAAAGGAATAAGCATGACATGGTACTGTTAGAAAAAAGCAACATGAAAATTAATGAAACATAACAGAAGATACAGAAACAATTCAATCACATTCAACTATTTGATCTTTGACAAATGGGACTCAAAACATGCATTAGAGAAAAGATAGCCTCTTTCATAAATGATGTGGAAAAACTGGGTATTCACATGCAGAAGACTGAATCTGAATTCATATCTCTGAACATATATTAAACTAAGATCAAAATGAAACAACTACATGTTAACAAAAAGAAATGCTTAACTCTCTTGAAGATAAAACAAGTAAAACTCTGGAAAACATCGGCACCGGCAAGACTTTCTATGCAGCCACTACACAGGAAATAGTACTGAGAATCAACATATGGGATTATACCAAATAAAAAAAGCACTAGACAAGATACTACCCCAAGGTAGTGAAAAGACATCCTACGAAGTGGAAAAAAGTTTTGTCAGTTATTCCTCATTTGGAGGTCTAATACAAATTATTTACATAGTTAAACCTCTTCAAATAAAAGACTCAATCAAAAAATGCTCAACTAATGTGAAGAGACATTTTACAGAAGAAAAATACAAATGACCAAATAGTACATGAAAAAATGTTCAACAGCATTGACCATCACAGAAATACAAATTAAAATCACATTAAGATTCTATCTAATGTTACAAAAATGACCATCATCAAATGATAACAGAGGCAGTGAGTCTGTGAGGTAAAGGGAACCCTTCTACAATGTGAGTAGGAATGTAAGTTAGTATACCCACTCTGAAAATCATTTTAGAGATTTCTCAAAAAAAAGTAAAAATTTCACTTGACCTAGCTGTTTCCCTCTGTTAAATCTTTCCCAAAGATTTAATAGAAGGACAACTTACAGTAATAACTACACATATGTATTCCTAACATCACAGTTTATAAAAGTTCAATCTACAAAGTAGTCAGTATGCATATCAACAGATGTACAGATAAAGTAAATGTGGTGCTTAGACATAGTGGAGAACTACTCTATAATAATGATAAGTTTGAATCATTTTGGAAAATGGATGTGCCCACAGTCCATTATGTTAAGTAAAAAACCAGATATGCAAAGTTAAAAACTTCATAGTTTCTCTTATATGAGGAACCCAAACTACAAATAAAGGGCAAAATAAAAGGAAGCATAGAAACAAATCTCTTTCAAATAGCAAGAAGATAAAGAGTGGGCCTGGGTGTGTGATGGAGGGGGTATAGAGGAGGGAAAGGGAAGGGAATGCAAAGGGGAATTAAGTTATGTCACGTACAAGTTCCAGATAAAGGGGATATATTGCAAATAAGCATTAATAAACATAAATTTAAAAGGGATGTTCAAATAGAACTAAGTGACTTAAAAATCATATTTAGACCTTGTTTTCTAAAGAAGCCTACTAAAAATTGGCAGATAAAGACCAAGTAACTGATTAAGGTTTGCCAATTATTAGATCATTTTTGTTCTTTAAAAATATTTAATACTCACATTGTGGTGAAGACTTATGATTTAATTCTTAATGTTTGTAAAAGTGCAAGGTAGGTTGGCTTAGTGGGGAAGCGATCTAGATATGAGAGATTTCTGATACCAGAGAAGAAATCATTGATGGCCTGTTATTTTAGGTGGTAAGATGAGTATTACTGATAGAAAGCATAGCTAGAAGAGAGAGTTATATATCCCTTTCAGATTGTATGGGTGTTATCAGTTGATGTTCCCTCAAAACCCCACGCAGTCATTGAGGGTGGGTATCTTGGAGATGGCCAAACCTAGAAATGTGCAATACTGGAATTAAAGGTGCTGGGATTGAGAGTGGCTGGTTTCTGGATTAATCCACTGATTGAATTGACATCACCCTAATCTGAACACTCTGGATAAGATAAAAGGGGCAGGTTTATCTTCCCTCTCCTTGGCTGGTGATTCTGCTGTCTTCTGCCCCCAAGTACAGTTGCCACTCTACCATATACAACCCTGCCTAGGAGCCACTGATTATGGCCTGAAAACTACAATCTGTGAGCTAAACAAGGCCTTCCTCCTTAAACTTTAGGTGTTGGTATTTTGTTTCATCTGTGAGAAAAGCAACTAAGATAGAATTCGATACCAGGAGTGGGGTAATTTCTGTGGCTAACTCTGACCACGTGCTTCAGCAGACTTTGGAAATGGCTTACAGGAAGAGTTTGGAAAGGTTCAGAGATCAAAGATATCTTCTGAAAATATAGTCAGAATACCTTATGCTGTGCCATATAGGAGGTTCTAGTCAGACTCAGAAGACCAGAAGTCCTGCCAGTAAAGCGCAGGCACAGGAGGCATCTTCTGGGAAGAAGTACTACACTGACTTCTGTGCACTAGAGCATGTGATATATGTCTGTCCAGAAAGTTTGTATGCATTTCGTTTTCATCTAGACACTTTGCCTAACACTGGAATTATGAGTTTGATCAGAAAGGAAGCTGCAATAAACCTGCAGTCTGCAAAGATATAGCAGAGGACATTTTGATTGCTGTGAAGGAAAAGGAGAAGAGAAAAAGGTTTGAAAACATTAGAATAAGCAGCTACACTTCACATCTGCAGCCTCATAATTGCAAAAGTGAAAGACTAGTTTTGAGAAGAAAGCTCCAAAGTACCATGTTCCAGAATTGTGCCAACTCCACCATTTTTCAGAAAGGTGGCATCCTAGAGTATTTGTCTCCCAGAATTAGATTCAGGGTGCTCAGTGATCCAGGCCCTCAACCTCTAAAACTAAGGGAGGGCATACCCTAGCTACTATTCCTTCTGGAAGCAGACCTATGCATAATCTGCATCACACTGGTTTTAGTTACATGTAGAATGGAAGAGCTGTGAGGTTAAGAAATCTTTCATCCAGATTATATATATATATATATATATATATATATATATATATATATATATATATATATATGCCCGAAGGCCAAGGAGAGCCATGAGAGCTCATATGTGAGTCCAAAGGTTCAGTGAACATCCAAGAAGTCTAGATAGCCAAGAACATGGGTCATCTGAGGAAAACTGCAAGGAGAGGGCACAGAAGGTCCAAGAGAAAGGCCATCATAGCCACAACCACCAGCATTACCTTAAGAATGGCACTATCCAAGACCTTTGGAGCTTTCTTCTTATCACAGATTATCTTGGATGTTGCACATAGAACTACATGAGGTAAAGTTTTCTCCCCTGGATTTGAGATTTGCTTTGGTCTCATTCCTTGCTATGTTCCTGCTTGTAACTTTTGCAACAGAAATGTTTAATCTTGTGTCATTGGATGTTGTAAACATTTAACTTTCTTTTCTCAGCTAAGAGTTTGCCTTAAGTATCAGAGGAGACTTGAGACTTAGACTTTTCAGTAATGATGAAAATTTTAGGACTTGGCAACTCTTGGAGATTGACTAAATACCACATGTATAAAGGAACCTTTGTGAGTCTTTGAGGAGCCAGAGTGAACTGTTATGATTTTTATCTAGATCTCCCCCAAAAGTCTCATGCAGTTATGAGGTACCCTTTTTGGAGGTGGATGACTCTAGAATAGGTAATGCTGAGATTAAAGGTGCTGGGATTTGGGGTGTGTTAGTGGATCAGTCACTGCTTGGATTGGTACTTCCCTAATCCCAGACGTCTGGATAAAATAAAAATGGCAGAAATACACTATTTCCAACTTCTCTTGTTGATTTTGCTGTCTTGTGCCACCTTGAACTGTTGCCTTTCTGCAATAACACAATATTCTTCTATTTATCCCTCATTTTATTTTCTGACATTTCAGTTACCTATAATCATATATATTCAAACACTATTCTTTTTTAGGGAAGGGTCTATAGGGTGTTCAGCGTTTTACTACTGCATCAGACTCATAACGATCCACCTGTTTACAGTGTCCCAAGAGCTGGGATTACAAGTGTGTGCCACTACGCTTAGTCTCAATTGCCATCTCAGCATGCCATGGGGGTGGGCTGACCCAACCCAGGGGTTGAATTCCCAACCCCTGTGACTGCTTGCAGGCACTTTAATCCACTGAGCTATTTGGCCAGCCCTCCAACACTTTTTTTTTGATGTATTTTAGTACAGGGTCTACAGGGTCTCATTACACATATCAGCCTCTACTGAACCTCCTGTTTTCAGCTTCCCAAGTGCTGGCATTATAGGTACATACTACCACACCCTATTTCAATCCCTGGGGGTAGGGCTAGCACAGCATACTGGAGAATTGAATCCCCAGCCGCTGCATCTGTCTTACCAGGCACTTTAAGCTACTGAGCTATCTAGGCAGCTCCTAACACTATTAAATAGAAAATTTCAGAAATAAACAATAAAAAACTTTAAACTGTGTACTGTTTTTATATACATTGTGAAACATGGTGCCATCCACTTCATGTCACACAGGAAAATTTTCTCTTTGTCCCTCACAGCCACACTGTACATGCTACTGACTTGTGAATCAATTAGTCTCAGCCATTAGATTGACTGTCACAGAATTGCAGCATTTGTAGAATTGAAATTTGCCATCAATGTAAGATGGCAGATAAAAGCCGAACACTACATCACAATGTCCATTATCAACCGTCTTGCATCTCATCATATACAGAGATCAAACTATCTCACTATCTCAAGAACAGTAAGTACAATAAGATAGTCTAAAATTAACCACATTCACATAACATTTATAGTCACACATCTTGCACATTGTTCTACTATAGCTGTCAATCTCTCACTATGTCTAATTTACAAATTAAACTTTCCCATAGGTATGTTTCTATCGGAAGACACTCATTGACCATAAAATGCTAGGTTTTAGTACTCCCTGTGGTTATAGGTATCTACTGAAGATCTTGGAACATATCTCCTGTGTAGAAGAGGGAATTACTACACAGGTAAATCTTGAAGGAAAATGGATAGGACTCACAACTACATGATTTATATGCCCCTCATTATAAAAAAAGTCTCATTTTTTGATACTCAGGAACTAGGAATGGGAACAGATAGAAAAAATTGAGCTAATTTATGGTAGAGAATGAAAAAAAAAAGGTGTATCTAAGAATCAGCATTTAGATAAACTTCAAAAACTAATAAGGTATAGACCCTAAGTTCAAAATGAGGGAGAAGAAGGAACCATCATCAATTGAGTAGCTCCTATGATATTTCCAAACTGATTAATTGATTGATTGATTGATTGATTGATTGTGGCCAGCTCAGCCTTCCCTGGGGATGGGGCTGGCACAACATGTGATGCCGGGATTGAACCGCAGTCCCTGAGGTTGCCTAAGTTTTCATAAGCAGGCACTTTAGACCACTGAATCATCTCACTGGCCCCTCCAAACTTATTTTTTAAGAAAGTATTTATTATAAATTGTGGATCTTTCATGAAAAAGTCTACACTATGCCAGTAAAAGATATTGTCGTATCATTGCAGAGAAAAGAAAACTAAAACCACAATATCATGAAACTAGTGGATAGCAGAATAAGATTCTGATCCAAGTCAGACACCAAATCTGTTCTATTTTTCTTCATATATACATTCTACTATGATCCAGCTATAGCGCTGATTCTAGGTTTAACATTCGCAAAAGATATGCTTGAAACAAAGGAACTCAACAGGCCTGAAAGTGCAAACAAGAAAACATAAGTTAACAACTGCAAGGTTCTGTTGTGGAGAACGAAAAGTAAACCCAAAGGGAAGAGGAGGACCTCCAAGGGTATGGAGGAATTGTGCTGAAATTTTCTGATGAAGAGCCTACTAAAGGGACTAGGAGTAATGGAGCACTGGGAAGGTAAGAGACTACAGGCAGAGATGGGAATTTCAGAACAGAAATTCTACAAGTATCAGGTTTCAAGTAATTCAAAGATCTATGGCATAGTTATATGAATTGATATCTGATTTTTGGACTGCTTATTTTTTAAAATTTTATTTATTTATTTATTTATTTATTTATTTATTTATTTATTTATTTATTTATTTATATTATGGCTGGCTCAGCCTGCCCTAGGGTGGATCTGGTGCAGCATGTGGTGCCAGGGATTGAACCGAGGTCCCTGCGGTTGCCTAAGCAGGTTCTTTAGACCATGGAGCTATCTACCAGCCCTGTACTGCTTATCTTTTGCAAGAACTGGAGAAAATGGCATGATTCTTAGAGTGGGACCAAGTGATTATAAGTACTTCAACTAGTGTAAGGTTGCTTCATGGTAGTTTAAAACAAGTATTCTTAGACAAAATGAAGTGAAACAAAATAATATAAGTTTGTTCTAACCATCATGCAGGAAAAAAAAATAGAAAAGGGACAACCTTTCCTTATGTGAAGTACTTGTTATTATGAGAAAACACAAAGTTTCAGTTAATAAAAGGGTAGTGTGTTCTTATTGTATTTTATTTTTTTTATTACTTTTTCGTTGTGTATTTACTTATTTAGTTTTAGGGAAGGGTCTACAGGGTGTTCAGGGTCTCACTACGGTATCGGACTTGTAGTGATCCACCTGTTTACAGCCTCCGCAGAGCTGCAATTACAGGTGCATGCCACCCTGCCCAGGCTCAATAACCATCTCAGCAGGCTCCAGGGTTGGGGCCAGCACGACAGGCACAGAGATCAAACCCCTGACCCCTATGCCTGCTTGCAAAAAGGGTAATGTGTTCTCTCTCTCTCTCTCTCTCTCTCTCTCTCTCTCTCTCTCTCTCTCTCTCTCTCTCTCTTAAGGACCAGGTTTTGAACTCACAACCTTGCACTTTCCAGGCAGGCACTTGTGCCACAGAGCTATCCCCCCAGCCCCTTGCTAGTGTGTTCTCAAGAAAAAAGGATTCAGATAATTTTAATTGTAAACTAGAAAGTCCAAAAAGTCTTATGATTTGAAAGTTTCGTAGGTCAAGGAAGAAAAAAGAAAAATTGAAGCAGGAGATAGAAATGTGGAGGATCAGTAGAAGAGAACAGATGTGACAGTTAATAAAACATTTAGCTTGTAGGTGAAGAAAAGCTGTGGTTCAAAAAAACAGGCTGACGAAAGGGTTGATGTGAAGCATTTTCATGGTCTACTTACATTATTAGTGTGGTGCATATAGAGTTGAAGCTATAACAGGAAAATTCAACACTGAGTTCACTATAGTTTGAAAGTGAACATTTTTCTATCTGCTCTATCTACATAAAACCCTGTATGTCTATCACCCTGGCCTTTAAGAGATAGGCTAGAGAACTGCGGACGTATGTTTACACATTGTGAGAATGACATTTATTGTGGGAAGTGATAAAAATTGATAGAAGCAAAACACTTAGAATAACTTTCCAGTACCTGAATATTTTTGAAGACAATATTGGAGCTGGCTGACATAGCAAGATCATTATCAGATGACAATGTTGTTATATTGAAACAGGTGGCAGGGAAAAGTGAGGAAGAGAGTGTGAAGTGTATTTGTAAGAGATGTCAACATCATTCTGTCACATAGCAGCATAAAAGTAAAGATATTATGTATTTGAAATCTTCAAAATTAGACCACACTCTCTCAAGAAGCATCTTTGAGTTCAGATATATTTTAACTCCTTTCCTGGTGGAAATTACATTTTCAATAACACACCATAGAATTATTTTCACTTTTATTTGTTTTATTAGATCACAAGCTCTAACAATTCAAGAACATAGACCAGTTTGTGTTAGATAAGTTTGACGAAGAACTTTTAAATTGTCATGGAACTATTTCTTTCTTTTTTTTTTTTTTTAATTTTTGAGACAGGGTCTCACTGTGCAGTTCAGGCTGGCCTTGAGCTCACTTTTGTAGCCCAGGCTGGTCTCGAACTCACAACGATCCTCCTGCCTCAGCCTCCCAAGTGTTGGGATTACAGGCGTGAGCCACCACGCCCGGCTCAACTATTTCTGATCCTAACATTGACACCGTCTACCTGGCCACCTTTATACTAGTATTTCTGTCCTTCAAATCTACATAATCTGTTAACAAAAGTATGCATTTATACAGAACAAGTCAATGTGGCTAAGTTTAAATTGTTAACTCATGATAATAGATAAGCAAATTATTTTCCACATGTTTTTTTAAAATGTCAGGTGTGTGGTGGTGCATGCCTGTAATCCCAGCGCATAGGAGGCTGAAAACAAGGAATCACTACAAGTCCGAACCTATGTAATGAGGCCCTGTAGATCCTGTCCTAAATACATAAAAATAAAATAAAATAAGATTTCAGTTTTATTTGAGACAGGGTCTCACTACATAGCTCTGGCTGGTCTTCAATTCGCTATGTATGTAGTGAGACTGACTTTAAACTCACAGCCATCATTCTGTTTCAACTTCACAAGTCCTGTGTGCCACCATGTCTATTTTCACATGAATTAAGTAACTGCAACATTTTCTACTGAAATAGTGGAGGCCAATATGTAACAAAATATATATTTTTACCAAGCTCAGTGTTTTCCATACACAGGCATTATGATGTCAGAGGGTAGATTCCCTCACATAACATTTTAAGACAATAAGACTGTTGCTCAATTTATTTTCTTCCATGTATTCCCAACAGAATTTCCTTCTCCAGTAAGACCAGAGGGAAAGAACTGGAGAAAGCTCAACGCTGTTTAGTGCTTATAATGTTTGGGTCTGAGGAGTCTTTCAAATGGACTCTGGACTTTCAACATTCTGGAAAATATTGCCTCGGACAGTGCTCATTTTAACAAATGCAGTTTTTTTTTTTTTTTCCAACATATCAGGCTGTTTTTAGTGCTATGTGAGTACCAATAACTGTGGAAGGCAAGAACTAAGGCAGTTAGCTCTTAATTCCACAAATGAAAATTTTGTGTATCTCTCCTTTTCCCCATGGTTCCAGCTATTCCCTTTCAGTTATTGGAATGTATTCTAGGCAGCAATCAAATCATACATTTGTGGATTTTATGGTGATGCAAACATGTTCATTACACAAATTATACACCACAATAAATTTAACACATATAGATAAAATCCCTAAACTGCTGTGTCATTATAATTTTCCACAAATGAGAATAAATATGTTAGTTCTACATATATGTGCGCACACACACACACACACACACACACACACACACTCATTCACTGATTTAGGTGATCATTCACTTAGGAAATGTAAAAGTATTTCTGGCCTCAATAACAGTTTGCATAAATCAGTCATACCACAACTTCTGTAGTAGAAAAGTCTTCTCGTAGAAGCTACAGACTGCTTGTGTGACACTTACCATAACTTTGTTAATGCACAGATAGCATCATGGGAAGTCTTTCAAAGACACTTAGCAAATACCATTATTCTAGCCACAGCCTCTCACTCATTCCCCAAATCGACATTCCTAGAATTACTTTTCATTTTAGGTTGTGAGAATAAGTTAATTTGTGCTTTATCAATGTTACTTTGAGCTTGATGATAGAATACCACAGACTGTCATTTTGGAGAAAGAAACAGGCCTTCACGAGGGTAGCGAGCTAGCTTTATGGGACAGAATAACAAAGATGTCATCTCTGCCTATAAACCTGTTTTTGCATGTCATTTTTCAGAGAAAGAAAAATAATGCATTCCAAAAGATACAAAATATAAAAAATAAACAATTATGTGTTTTCAATGGGACTACTTTAAGAAACACATTTTTAATCAATTTGGAGAAACTAAGAAGTTTTTTTTTTTTTTTTCACATATCCAACACTTAACTCCATCCATTTGATGTTACAAATAATGCTACAGCACAAATTATCTTCTACTTAAAATTCATAGGGTTAAATATTGTCTGTTTTGTTTTAATCTTGGTACTCACTTCATTGGTAGTGGTATTTTATGCTTCAACTGTTAGATCACATTTGGTTGAAGACTTCCAATCAGTAAAATGGCAAAGATTACTGTGAGCAGAAGACTGTAGTCTTGAATATCTTACCAAATTACTGGTCCTGAATCCACTTAATATGAAAAAAGAAAACAATTCTGCAGGGTTTAAGTGCTGATATTCCAGTTCAAATTCATATTTGCTTTTCAAACTCACTCTGTCCAAAATTAAACTCATAATCCATTCCCACAAGCTCACGCTTCCTCTTATCTCTCCTATCTCCAGTTAAGAGCAGGAATATCCTTTCCATATCTCAAGCTAAAACCTCAGTTATCTTCTCACCTGCTCTTCAATCCTTTAGTAGCCCCATTGCTTAGCTGTTTGGATGGTACCTTTACAATGTATTTCCCTATAATGATGCTTTCTTTTCATTTCTCATTTACTTATTGCTTACTTTCTAGACTGTGGCAATATATTTCTACTGGCTTTTTCAGTTTAAATTCCATTTTATATGACATACTGATATCTGAATAGTCTTCTAAAGTTATAAACTTGAATAAGCTACTCTTCTGTGCTCACAAATTATATATATATACATACATATATATGTATGTATATATATATATATATATATATATATATATATATATATATATGTACAGTATCGCCTCTCTTCAAGGGTAAAATATAATAAAATAAATGTGCTTGTTATTTCAGGCACTCTATAATCATGACTTAACTACAATCAATTTCATTTGTGATCAATTCTTCCTCTATACCTTCTCAATAATTTAATGGAGTTAGCCTTCTTGTGGGAGCCCTTAGGAAATATTCTGTATTTTTAATTTAATCAATTTAAATAGTCTATACTTTCAGAAAATATTCTACACTTCCAATTTGTCATTCTTATCATTTCATAAAAGTAAATATTTCAAAAGGCTCCCATTCTTTATGAAGCCTTTAGTAAATTCTAACCCATCCTAACATCTAATTATATTGTGATTCATTTTGTCAGTATAAGGATGGTAAGGTATTAACAGTAAATGGTGCACTGATTCTTTTCTTTAAGCTCAATATTTGAATGGGAGAAAAGGCAAAGACAGTCAATAGCACGAGTATAATATAAATGACACAAAATACTTATATATTATAGAGTTATTAAAAAATATAATGATAACAAAGGTAAGTATATATTCTTTGGAGAGATCAAACTTTTTATATATAAAGTACAGTTGGACCTATTTATACATATGAATAAAAGGAAAGATACTTTACAGAAGGACCAACATTCAAATGCAATAATCATCTAATTTCTTCAATGGATATTTGTTAAGAATCTGCTATCTGTCAGACATTGATAATTATTGAAGATAGTATAGCAAGATAGAGGAGGAGGGAGATTTGACATATGATTCAGTAGAGTGGAAGGACAAGGTTGACTCTTCAGAGATGTAAAAGGAGAAATGTCCTGTACTACTTTTGAAGACTCTTGATTAGAAGGAATAAAAAATATCTATTAATGAAAGAACATCAGAGAAAGAATGCACTTCAGTTATTTTGAACTAATTAATTTGTAAGCTTATGTGAGCTATCCACATAGTGAATGAAAATGTAGGTTAATATGAGTCGTCAATCTTTAAACAATATTTACAACTATAGTGATAGATTTTTAACAATCATTAGCTGCGGAAATAGCTCAGTGGTAGACATGTGAGCTCAATATCCAGAATACTTAAAAAATAAATAAATATTGGGGGCCAGAGAGAGAGCTCTGTGGCAAAAGTGCCTGCCTGGCCAGTGGAAGGTCCTGAGTTTAAACCTTGGCCCTGCAAAATAAATAAATAAATAAATAAATAAATAAATAAATAAATAAAATAAAATAAACAAGAACTTAAGGCCATAACACAGCTGAATGTGTTATGGATTAAACAACGAAGTGACTGGAAGCAGGTAAAGCAGAAAACATATCAATAGCAAAACCATACACTTATGTACACAGGATGAATTAGATATTGGTCTCAAGAACCTTCAAAAGGTTCAGCATATTGATTATAGCACAATGTAACGCTAAAACTATGTTTGGAATACATGTCACTCTTGTCTTTTTGATAAATATCAATATTAGAGAAAAATGTCTTAGAAATGAAGAGGTGACAGTGCTTAATGAAATGGTCTGACCATCAGTTTTAGAGAGTTAGGAGAAGTCGGTAAATCATCAAAGTCAGACTTTCAATCCTTTGGTCTTTGAGAGGACAAGTATAAAGAGCGATGGGAGAGGTGGAGGACAATGAGCATTGAGGAAGTATAAATAGCAAGTAGAGACTTCTACTTGGAGAAACATTAAACATTATAAAGAAAGAGGAAATAAATTCCTCGAGGAGGGCAGGTTATTTTTTTTTTTTTTTTTTTTTTGCAGGTTAGGGGTTTGAACTTATGACCTTATACTTGCCAGGCAGGCACTTGTGCCACAGAGCTATCTCCCCGGCCCCAAGGGCAGTTATTTTTGACGAAGAAAAAAGGTTGAAGACTGTGGTGCATTGAAGAAATCACAATAACAGAAAAGTACAAATTAAAGCTATAGGAAAGAGAGTAGGAGCTGAAATAGAAGGTTTTTGTGAATAAAGTAGTGTGGGACAACTGAAGGAAGACAGGCATGGATGGAACTTTCATTAAACGTAGAGGTGGAGATGAGAAAATCTGATGAGTTAAATAGCTCCGATCGTATTGCACACCTGCCTGTAAATGTATGTGTTTGGGTGTGTATGATTCTTAGTATAGAATATTTTTGTATTTGTTGTTAATCATCCATTGCTTTCTACCCCAAATTGTGACTTTTTATTTGTATTTTAGCTCCCAATAAAATTATGAAATGCTTAGTATTATGTACATGTCTAGTTTTCTTGTACTTCCTTTTGTGTTCGTTTGGTAGATGACAATTTAGGAAGGTATATAAAATACTTTTATAGCCATATCATTAAACATGCATGAATTTACCCTTTATTGACTAGCCAGTGTGAAGAAGAAACTATGGATAAGCCACCAGCCTATGAGGCTGGAGAAGGGGGAGTAACAGTATTCTCTGCATAAAGGGGAAAAATATGAAAAGTGAGTTACAAAGTGAATCCACCATGTGACACAATCATCTATGTCATAGAATGTGGATGTGTTATTCTACCTCACTATCTTCTGTGGTAGCTGTATGCATTAACAGTAGTAGCTACATCCTCCCTATTATTAATAGTAGATGTGGACATGAGACTTGCTTTGTCTCCATTCCCCTGGGAGAAGGATGTACTGGTGTTCTGGTGAACTTGGAAAAGGCCACGTGATTTGGTTTGACCTAGACAGTGTGGAAGTGATATATCTTTCTCCCCCAATTGCAATGAAATTGACAGTATACCAGAAGAGTATTTCCCCCATAACCTGTGGCCAGTGCTGTACATGACCTGACGTAGAACTTGAACCCTTGTGTTAGTCACTTTTACTACAGAAATAAACATTTTCTTGTAAATTATTGAAAATTTAGGATTCTTCATTGCTAGAATAGGTTATTCTGACTGATACATTTTATGCCTCAAAGGGGTGGAGGTCCACATTGTCATTTGTTAAAGCAAAATTTCAGTTGTGATTTACAGGATATTTTGAGGTCCTCAAAAATTCATTAATCAAAAAGTCCATCTATACTCATTTATATACATAAATTAGGTAAATGAGTGCCAAAAATTTTCAAAATGAATGAAATGTCCTTAGAATAAAAAAGCATTAGCCTAGAAAGCCTGCTGTCTTTTATATATGCAACTGACTACAGATAAAAAATACACAAATGACATGTTTATAAATAACATATAAGGAGCTGGGAAGCTTGTTAGCAGTCTAAACACCTTCTTGGTGAGCACAAGGATCCAGGTATGGTACCCAGTACTGCACACTTTGCTGGCCCCTGAACCCTGGGCATGCCATGCAATCCACTGCAACTTGGTGTTTTGGCACATGCCTGTAATCATAGTTCTGGGGAGGCTGAGACAGAAGGACCACTACAAGTCTGAGCTGAGTAGCAATACCTTGTACCAAATAATAAAAAAAAGTAATAAATACCAAATGACAAATAAAAAAGTAATCAATCAATCAATCAATAACATGGGGCACTCTCTCAAAGCATATTATATAATTTGAAATTAATTTTCACCTTTAAAGTTTGAGAGTAAGCAAGAAGATAAGTAAAATGTTTAGAAAAGAGTATATTTGAAGATGAATTTTACATGACAAAATGGATAGCTAAACATAAAGATGGGAAAGTTGTCTTAAACATGTAAATCTTTAAGGAAAGAATCTTTAAATATTTTCAAATTTTAAACTTAAAAAGGAGTATGGAATTTGTAAGCCTAGTTATTTTTACTAAAATACGCTTTCAAATTAGATCCTTGCTTAAAGCAGACAACTTGGGTGAGGAATGTGACTCATTTCGCAGAGAGAACCACAGTTGGACTGAGTGACATAACAACTGGATAGTGATTGCACCAGATGTGAACTATAGGAATAGGCTGAGCTTTGCTAGCAAAGGTAAAACATAAATGATTGTGTGTGTGTGTGTGTGTGTGTGTGTGTGTGTATGTTGTGCATGTGTGTGTGTGTGCATGCGCATACACACCCTAAGAATTCTTAGTGACTTGGTAACTACGTTTCTAAGAGATATAATTGCTGGTGATCCAGCCAGTGACCAACAAGATTTTAGTAAATAGAGAAAACACTCATCTGACTTGAAGGATTTTAATTTGCTGATCAATACTGAACTGTAGGAAGTTCTGATTAATACAGATCAGAAGCCAGTTTTAAATTCTAATGCTTTCTTACACTAAAGTTATTTCATTCTGAAAAGTTTGAGCTCTTCGTTATTTAATTTAAATATACAAATGAATATGGAAGAACTTTTTGATGAATGGATTTGCAGGTATCTCAAAAATATCCTGTAAGTGGCAACTGAAATTTTGCTTAAAGATGATAATGATAGTCATGCAATCATACTTTTGTGAAACTGTTATAGCTTCTATGAACTTTTGAATTACCATAAAACTTGGCAGAAATTTGTATGATACCTAACAGTTACAAAATGTTTGCAGGAGCTAAAATGATACGTCAGCACTCCAGTGTGAGTTATCTTTAGTTACATTTCTGTCCATTGCTGTGAAAGTAAGGGAAATACCCTCACATACAATAAATGTTCCTCTTGTTCAAAAGAATATTTTAGTTCTTGCTTTGGCAGCACATACACTAAAACTGGAATGATACAAAGAAGATTAGCAAGGCCCCTGCACAAGGATGATAGGCAAATTCGTGAAGCATTCCATATTAAAAAAAGAATATTTCAGTGTACTGTAGATCTGTTGAACTATTAAGTCATACTGATTCTTCAAATTTCAAAACTTATCCATTAGTTTGCTGGGAGATCCACTAAGGGGAAGCAAACGATAAGAAGAATTACAGCTTATCATCTCTTAGGATAATTATCCTTTCTGTCTCGGCCAGAGAAGAGACATGACTGTGGTGATTTGTAGTTGGTGAAGGTAACAAGGTAAAACTGCTTACCGGGTTCTGCTTTACAAGTTGATGTGAACATAAAACTTTGAGTGTTTCAGCGGAGCACCTGAGACCAATCTCCATTTTGAGAGTGCTCATTAGTGAGTCAATTGTAGATTAAATTCTCTCTCTCAAAGGGACTTTAACCAAGTCAGAGCTCATTTGCAAGAGCTCCTTGGTGGCCAGGCAGGTCTCCTGCAGATTGTGCAGACCAAGCCTTCTTCATTTGTCAGGCTTTAATAATTTCTCTCAAAATTTTTCTCAATTAGAGCAAATTGACACTTCATGTTCCTTAATACATTTAATTAATTCTTTAATGACATATAAGGCATTGGGATAAAAATCTACTGTTCTAATTACTTATCTCTCTTGAAAATTTCCTTGAATTTAACTTAGGCCTTATGTTCCTCTGATATTTTCTCTATTAAAAATGTAAATAGAACCCTGGAGCAAAAAATGTAAAAGTTAATAGTTTATCTGCACTTAATGTAGAAATACAAGATAGGCCTGGCCATGAAAATGTAATGTTCTTTTAAGGCCAAAGCAGTTGTTCAAAATCACTCAGATGCCATGAAGCTGTGTTAACATTTTAGCATACCTGAAGTACCTTTTTTTAGTATTTTGTCAAACAAAATCCCTGTTTCCCCAAAGGCCCAGTGTGACCTTTGGAGATCAGGCAGCACAGCAAGGAAGGTCAGGAAGACTGGGCTTAAGCTTCTACCAGTCACAACTTGGGTAAACCCTGGATATTAATCTGAGACTCTGAGTTTCTTTGTTTATCCATAGAATGAGGCTGGGAACAGCATTTACCACCCAGGTTGTTTTTTGTCATTTGGTGCATGTGGTAGGCTCTTTAAAAACAAACAAACAAACAAAAACCCCTTTATTTGTGTTATGGCCTGCTAGCCTGCTCTGGGGGTGGGGCTGGCATAGCATGTGGTGCCAAGGATTGAACTCTGGTCCCTTTGGTTGTCTAAGCTTGCCTAAGACCACTGAGCTATCTCACTGGCCCCTGGGTAAGCTCTTACTGTTACTCTTATGATTATAGCTGGTGTTTTATTCTAGAAAAAAGTAATAGTAAAAGCAAGTCATACCCAGGATCTAGTCTGGATTTATACCTTCAATCTTTGTTCTTTCCCTACTCTGTACACTCTTTTTTTTTTTTTTGAGGGACCAGGGTTCGAATTCATGACCTTGCACTTGCCAAGCAGGCACTTGTGCCATGGAGCTATTTCTCTGGCCCCTGCACACTCTCATGAAGTGTTAAAATATCAGTCATTACTTTACAAGAGGAAAAGAGGTAGCAGATTATTATCAGTGGGTTTCCTGTTATGAAATCATATATAATTTTATACCTTGTAGGCAAAATTATGGTAGTATGACATACCAACCTAAATGACAAAGGGAAATTGAAAATTCCAAACATAGTCAACCTACAGAGTGGACCAATTCTAAGTATATCCTTTTCTTGGTTTCTTTCTTTCTTTCTCTCTCTCTTTCTTTCTTTCTTTCTTTCTTTCTTTCTTTCTTTCTTTCTTTCTTTCCTTCTCTCTCTTTCTTTCTCTCTCCCTCTCATTTCATTAAAACAAATAGAAAAAAAAGAAACAGGGTAATATACAACAATGCATATGTTACAGATTGTCAAAACAGAAATAGATAATTAACAATGGTTATATAACCTATTTTTATCCTCACATCAGTTGCTTAGATTAACAGATAGTTATCCAAGATTGAGGAAATAGTTGAATATTGAGCTTGCTTTCAAGAAATCATAATTTTTTCCTTGTCTTTGTTTTATTTGAAAGATAGTATAATAATTGATAAGACATTAGGGATGGTACACATTTAGAATACCAAGATGAGAGGCATTCAACCATGGGTTATATATTACATGTTGTTATCCTCAATGTAGTTCAGATCACATATAATAAGCATAACCATACAGAGTTAGTCAAGGTGCAAATTCTAAACATTAACTGCTATTTTCAAAAAAATGATGGAAATTATGAGTACAATCATCTCAGCCATCCGGCATGCATACTTACATGTTTTCCATTCCTTTCATTTTTCCTGAGTTTTCTCCTTTCTCTTATCTTCATTATTTAATCCTTAAACTCAATTTCTTTCCATTTTACTGTATCTATTACACCTTTCAGGTTTTACTTATTCTTTCTGGTTCTTACACTAGGGAGATATATGATATTTACAGATATGGGTCTCATTTATTTCACTTACGAGTATAGCTTCTTCACTTACCTACAAAGGATTTAAATTTGTCTTTCTTTGAAATTGAGTAGTACCCCACTGTATAGTAATACCACGTCACTGTATAGTAATACCACTTCTTTTTCATTCTTTCCTCAAATAATGGAAATTTTGGTTGCTTCCAAGATTTGGCTATGCTATAAACATTGGTGAACATATATCACTGTGGTATGATGTTTTTAGTTCTATTGGGAAAATACCCATTACAATAGCTGGATTGAATGGGATTCCCTGTCTTTGTTTGTTTGTTTATTTATTTATTTAGTATAGGGTCTCACTACATAGATCAGACTTGTAGTGATTCTCCTGTTTTCAGCCTCCTAAGAGCTGGCGTTATAGGGATTACATCACTCCCAGTCTTAATCACCCTTTCAGGATGCACCAGGACTGCGGACAGAACAGCACACCAGATCAAACACTGGCTGCTCTTGGGCTGGGGATATAGCTCAGTGGCAATAAGCACCTGCCTGGCAATGCAAGGTCCTGAGTTCAATCCCCAGTACCTAAGAAGAAAAACAAAACAAAAAACAGTACAGAGCTGGGCGTGGTGGCGCACGCCTGTAATCCCAGCACTCGGGAGGCTGAGGCAGGAGGATCAGTGTGAGTTTGAGACCAGCCTGGGCTACAAAAGTGAGCTCAAGGCCAGCCTGAACTGCATAGTGAGACCCTGTCTCAAAACGACAAAAAACAAAACAAAACAAAAAGCAAAAAGCAAAAAAAAAAGCACTGGCTGCTCTGCTCTGCCTAAGCAGGTGCTTTGGTCCACTGAGATATCTGGCCTGTCCTTCTAGTTCTAGTTTTTTCAGGAGTCTCCACACTAATTTTCATAGTGGTTATACTAGTCTACATTCCCACCAGTAGTGAAGGGTTTCTTTCCCCCCACAGCCTCTCTAGCTTTTTTCGTTAGTTGATTTCTTTATGATAGCTATTCTTTCTAAGGTGAGATGTCATCTCAAACATTTTATTTGCATTTCTTGAATGGTCAGCACTGTGAAACATATTTGCATGTATTTATTTTACATTTGCATTATTTAACTTCTCATTTACTTAAATGTATTCCTTTTATTTCTGTCTCATATCTAATGGCTCTAGCTAATGATTCCAGAACTATATTGAATAGGAGTGGTGATAGAGAACATCCTTGTCTTGTACCTGATTTTAGGGCAAAAGCTTTCAGTTTTTCTCTATTTAAAATTATTTTGGCTGTTGGATGGCCATAGATGGCTTTAATCAGATTGAGGTAGAGACCATCCACTCTAATTTTCTCTAGAGCTTTGATCATGAATAAGTGTTGGACTTTGTCAAAAGCCTTTTCTGCATCTACTGAAATCTATTGGTTTTGGATTTTGTGTTAAATTTATAGATTCTTGCTTGAATCCATGGGATAAATCCTTCCTAGTCATGGTGTATAATCCTCTTGATGATTTGCTGTATTGTTTGCCAGCATTTTATTGAGGATTATTGTATCTACATTCATGATGGAGATCAGGCTATAATTCTCTTTTTTGGTTGGATCTTTTTCCAGTTTCAGTATCAGTATACTTGCCTCTAGGAATCATCTTTGGAGTATTGCTTCTTTTCAATTTCATTGAAATGTTTGAAGAATATTGGGATTAAATCTACTCTGAATTTCTCATAGAATTCAGCTGTGAATCCAAGATGTGGGCTTTTGTTTGTCAGTAGGTTTTTAAAAAATTATTATTATATTTTCAATTTCATTAGTTGATATTGGGTCATTCAGAGTTTTTATATCTTCTTAACTCAGTTTTGGCAATTGGTAACTATCTAGGAATCTATCTATTTCTTCTGTGCCTTTGATCCTGTCAAAGTAAAGATTTTCAAAACAGCTATTGATAATTCAAATTTCAGCAGGATCTGTAGTAATTTCACACTTTTCATTCCAGAATTGCTTGAATGTGAGGTTTTCCTGCTTTTTTTTTTTTTTTTTTTTTTTTTGAGGAAATTGGCTAGAGGTTTAGCAATTTTATTTAAGTTTTTAAAGAGCAGTCTTTGGGATTCATTAATTCTTTGTATTGTTTTCCTTGTCTCAGTTGCATGAATTTCTTCTCTAATCTTTATAATTTCCTCCTGTCTTTGAGATTTGGGGTTGGTTTGCTATTCTAGAAGCATGAGGTGCAGCATTAGGGTATTTATTTGTTCTCTCTTTGGTTTCGTAATGTGTGAATTCACCACTATAAATTCCCTTCTGAGAACTGTTTCACTGTATCCCATAGATTCTGGTAAGTTGTGTTTGAATTTTCATTGGATTGTAGATATTGTTTAATTTCTTCTTTAATTTCATCTGTAACTCATTGATTGTTGAGAAGGTTGTTATTTAATTTCTATACATTTATGGAGTTTTTTGTGGTTAATTTCCAGTTCTATTGCACTGTGGTCAGATAACATCAGAAAATTTCTGTTTTCTTACATATACTTAAGCATTATCTATGGACTAGTATATGGTCTATTTTAGAAAATGTCCAACATGCAGCTGAAAAGAATATGTAGTAAGATATTGCTGGGTGGAACACACTGTATATGTCCACTAAATTTACTTGTTAAAAGATTTGGTTCAGTTCTGCTACATCTTTGCTAATTTTTTGTCTGCTTTACCTACAGTTTTGAGATAAGGGGGTGTTAAAGTCCCCTGTTAAGACTGTGATATTGGTTATTAGATTTTTCATGTCCTTTAGAATGTCTTATATAGTTAGTTCACCCATATTTGGGGCATACATATTTATGACTTCTATCTCTTCTCTTGAATTTTTCCACTAACCATTATCTAGTGAATTTTTTAACTTATTTGCTCATTCTTGGTTTGAACTTTAGATTGTCTGCAAGCAGAATAGCTACCCCTGCTTGTTTCTTAAGTCCTGGAACATGTAGCATTGTTTTCCAACCTTTGATTTTTCAGCCTATGGATTTCTTTATGGGTTAAGTGTGTTTCTTGTGTACAGTATATTGTCGAATTTCTATTTCCTAATCCACTCTACCAGTCAATTTCCATTCATTCATGAACTGAATCCATTTACATTGGTCGTTATAAATGATATGTATTGACTTACGTTTGTAGTGTTACTTTTCTGCTGTCTTTCCCTACTTTTATCTTGGGTTTAATAGTTGGCTGTGTTTGGTGCGTTCTTTTTGTTTTCATTCTTGGCATTGTGAGTATTTTGATCTTTTTGTAGAATACCTTTTAGTGCTCTGTGTAGGGCTGCTTTGGGCATCATGCTCATCAATTCCTTTGGTTGTTCTTCATCATGGAAATATTTCACTTCTCTATTGAACTCCAAAGAGTTTTGCAGGGTATATCAGTCTGGGCTGGAATTTGTTTTCCTATTGGACTTGAAGTACTTCACTCCATCCTTTTCTTGATTTGATTATTTGTGAGGAAAATTCTGTAGTTATTCTGATGGATTTTCCTTTAAATATGATCTGTTTCTTCTCTCTAGTCACTTTTAGTATACTGTTCCTGTGCTGAATATCTGGTACCTTGATTATTATATGTCTGGGTGTAGTTTTAATTGGGTTGGTGTTATTTGAGTTCTATATGCCTCAGTTACTTAAATGTCAGATTGTTTCCCCATATTAGGGAAGTTTTAAGCTATCACTTCTGCTCAGATTCTTTTTATGTCATTTCTTTTGTCTCCTTTCTCACTGATGTCTATTAGTCTTTCGTTGCTTATCTTTGCATCACCTTACAGCCATTGAATTATTATTTCCTGGATCCTAACTGTTTTTTGCTACCTTTTCACTGGCTGCAATGATGTCTTCAAGGTCTGAAAGTCTGTCTTCACCTCCTTTGAAATGGTTTTGCCAACTTTTAATGAAATTTAGAATTCATTATATATCTTTGAATCAGCTCCATCCATTCTATTTCTTTCCCTATTTCTTATTCAAGGTTACCATCATTTTTTTATTCTCTATTTTTTAACCAGTGTCTTATTTAGAAATGTTTAGTAATTTTTTCATTGTGGTTATCATTTCTTTTTTTTTACTTGTGAGATTATTTTTGATCTGGTTTTCTATATACACTTCTGCAGTTGTTTCTTTACTTCAGTTGCTATTATTTTGGAGAACTCATGTGTGTGGCTTCCAACATCTCTTGATTTGTTCTGCATGGGTTCAGGGCCTGAAAATACATTTTTCTCCTTTTTGCCATTTTCCATTTGAGAGAGAACTCTTTATTTTGATTTCTGTGGTATCTTTTTGTAAAAATATGGTGGTAGGTAGGTATATCACTGAAGTCAGGCCCTCTCTGGAAGGGAAGTTTTTTTTTTTTTTAATCTCCTGTTTCAGAGATTTTTGTTTTGTGTATGTCTCAAGATTTTGCCTTCTCTATTGATTAAGAATGAGATTTTGGTTTCTGTTTGGAATAATCCGCTGTCCTTCAGTGTGGGGTTTTAAGAAGGTTATTACCCAAGTACCTCTCAATATTAATAACCAAGGGAAGACATATGGTTAAAACAGATATGGTTTCCTATTTACAGAAGGACAACTCACAAAGATAATTACAACTAGTAAAATTAAGAAAATGACAAACTTTTACAATTAATGGATTTGTACTTTACGCCATAAGAGCAAACACTATAGCTGTATAACACAGGAGATCTTAAATTGGAAATTTGTATTTAAATTAATTCCCTTGAGTTCTGCGTGTGCATGTCCCACATATGCACCTGGAGTGTTCCAGTCAGACTAGCCCTCCTCCACCATCCCCCCAGTTACCTGCTGCCACTTCTGTGCCATGAGGATGCTCTTGATAATTCTAGGCCTCTTTCTGGGCTTGGCTGAGCCCAGAAGTATGCCTCAGCTCACAGGGTGCAGATCTACTAGAGTCAAACTCGAGTGACAGGACCTAGCTTGGGACTGGTTGCTGTGTTTAGTTCCTTCTAGCTAAGCCCTGTCCAAGTGAACCCCTGGGTCTCACTGGCTGCAGGTCGTATGGCTCCTTCCTGGTAGACTCAACAAGATAGAATGGACCTTCTTGGTCTGCTGGCTTTGAGTCTCATGGCTTCCTCCAGGTAGGTCCACTGAGATGGAGGCCAGGTGGTGCCAGTGGCTTCTGGTCCCGGGGGTATTTGTTCCTTTGACTTTTTTTATCATACATACTGAGTATGTAAAGATGCTGAGTTTTAATAATGCTTGTGTTTTACATGAGTGCATTAGGAAATTTTATATTTTCTTTTTATATATTTAGTTACATCTTATATCAAGAGTATGAGAAAATTTTATCATTTCTTATAAGCAGGATTTTCCTGAAGCTATTAATATAGAGATACTAACTTCAATTCCATCCTCTTATTCATATTAGAGTTTTTGTAAAGTCTTCACAATGAAGTCAAGCCACTAGAGCACTACATCTAGAGCCATAACTAGAGAAAGTCCTGCCCACCTGGGAGGGAAATGTCTTAGATTTCAGATGCACATCATGAGTTACATGTTCTGATTTTGAATATAATAGACCAATAGTACAGAGAAACTCATCCATGTGCAGCATATAGCCAGAGTGCTTAGGCTATTTTAAAAATATCTTTCTAATACATTACTTGGCTGCATGAAAGAGGGACCTATAATTTACACAAGGGCCTCCAAAACTAATATGTGAAGATCTCCAAACATACAGGCAATGCAAAAACTGGAATCTGTTCAGGGGAGCCTTCTGCTAATTTCTGTGACTCCTGTGGAAGTATAAAAAATAAGTGACAAGCAAAAGTAGTAAAAATATTGCTCATTGGGACTCTAGTAAGAGGTAATAGAGAGTATGAAGAAAATATTCCAGAAGAAAATGACATTTGATTTTCCAAGACTGATGTAAAACACAAGTTGTAAGAATAATAAACAAAGTTTATATTAGGCACAAAGTAGTAAAATTATGGAAGACCAAAGATACAAACCACATCAAATTGTAGTCAGGCAAAATGCACCAGGAAAGGGGAAGACTATGAGACTAAAACTAAAAATTTTATAATAACAGAGAGAGCTACAAAATAGCAGGATATCTTTATAATATTGACAGGAAACTATTTACCAACATGCATATAGTAATATATGTTTCTCGAGTTTATAGATAAAATGAACTATTAGAGAAGAGACAAACACTGGCAATATTTAGAATGAGCAGATAACTGGTCATTTGTTTAAAAGAATGAATAGCATCATAGAATGGAGATGTGTAATAGAACAAGAAAATGTTACCTGAAAATATAGTAACCATGTCGGTAATTCTCATTCATTCCTAGAATTTTAATTTCATTTATGGTGCAGAAACAACTTAAAAATACAGTCATATAGAAGTTCAGTTGAGAGAGGAAATATTGGCTTGAGCTAAGTTGTTTATAGGTCTTTACATTGTTTTTTGTTCTTTTTTTTTTTTTTTTTTTTCTTTTTGAGACAGGGTCTCGCTATGCAGTTCAGGCTGGCCTTGAGTTCAGTTTTGTAGCCCAGGCTGGTCTCGAACTCTCACCGATCCTCCCGCCTCAGCCTCTCGAGTGCTGGGATTACAGGTGTGCACCACCACACCCGGCTTTTTTACATTGTTCTGAAGGTTAGCATAGTTTATCTTTGTTGTGGATATTTTGAAAATTCTAGAATAAATACTAAAGAAATAGAAAAGTATATAACTGCTAAGTGTAAGGAAGAAAGTATGGATTGAGTTGGTTTTTCCAGTATATTTGAACTAATATAAAAAGAAAAGTTAAAATTCATTTGAAAATGGAAATATTTTAACAAGCATTATTTATTATCTTGCTTCATGATTTTTTATATTCATATTTTTATAAAGAATGTTAATAAGTACTGCAAGAGGGAGGTATATCTATAATCTCTCACGGTTTGAAGAAATTGGGAATATTTCTATGAAACCTTAGTAAGGCCAACATTTTTGTTTTCTCTCATTATTTTGGAATCTGTTTAAAAGAACAAGGAAGGTATTTATTTGTAATGTTTACTCCAGGGCAAATTGTGTATCTTTCTTAAGGAACAAGAGTGGGCTGAGACTAACACAAATGGTATAATTGATTTTTCTGGCCCATAGTTTAGTTCATTAACATAATTCACTCACAGCTAAGAGAGTTGGTACCCCATTAACAAAAATGCAACAGAAGCAGGTTGGAAATTAGAAGCTTTGATGTGTTTTATATGATAATAACTGCAATTCCGTGCTATCACTGACCATATAAATTACCTGCTGATTTTTATGTGATTAAAAGGGAATTGAGATGCAGGGAAAGCTTAAATATTTTAGAAATCTAAAGAAACTGTCGTACCTTTATGCCACTGAATCTCTCATTTTTGGATAATTCATCTCTTATTAGCATTTGATCCCTACTGACTAGTTATTTTTTATCAGTTAAACTCAAGGATTACTTTATAAAGCTAGTTTCTGATCTGCTGACTGGATTCTTAAAGAAAATAAAGAAGTTTCTGAGTCCTTCATGAAGGGTTGCCCACATCTCTTATTGAGTGATTCTAGGTTCTAGAAAATTCCACAATTTACACCCTAAATTGTAGCTTTTAGAAAGCCCTTGATTACCCTCTGAGCACCATAGTTATGCTTTGGAAATTTATTATGCTGATCTCTACGAGTACAATATAATAACAGGATTTGGAAAATGAAATGGCTTGATTTTTTTTTTTCTGCAGTAATTTATATGTAATTAGTAGTAAGTTGAAGAAACATTATATCAATCATCTTGATCTTTAGCCTTTTTGTAGTTATCTCCTTTCTTGTCTGTAGTTTTCTAGCTTAGTGCAAGTGTTATGTAATAAAGATACACTGATAGTTTAATTAAAGCAAGCACCTATTTATCTTTCTCTTATCGATTTTAACATAGCTTACTTATAATAGGACAATGTAAAGGAAGCTTATTGTAAATAATAAGACAGAGAAGATGCATGTAGAAAGGGCCATGACTCATGTAATGTGTTAAAGGATATGTAATGGAGGAAAAAGAGATATGGAATATCTTAGCAGACCCATATTTTGCTGGAGTCCTAGGACACAATTATTAACATAAGGTTTATGTCTACAAGAACAGTATCTACAAGTATGTTGAAGGGCTCTGTCAATGTAACAAGCAAATAATTGAAAGAAAATTTAATTACAAAACAAATGCATGTTAAAAAATTTCCCCAAAGGCAGAATAAAAATTAAAGAAGTATAGTTTACACAGTCAGTATTAAAATGCAAAACCCTAAGTAAATAAAAAGGGAAAGGGAAAGCATATGGATTTACAAAGATTTTTCTAAAGTATACTTTGAAATGTCAAAGAGCCCCAAAACTACAAACTTAAGAGGGCATAAAATGCAGTAAACAGTATCAAAAGAAAAACAAATATATTAGAAAGGATGAAATTGCACACCCACATACACTCCTGTGGGCATATACCCAGTCTCACATAGTCAAGAAAAAAGATCATTCATTCTCTTGCATGGTAAATGTTACAACGGTAAACTCCAAGTACTCGTACAGAATTTTAAATTTTGAGAAGGTCTGAATCAAGCAGTGTCTCTTTAAGGAGAATGTTAGAAAAGCATTTGGAAATTCTTACTTAATAAAGGGAACTAAAAATGTGATTACTCCTTCAAATAAGGACGATAAAATACTTGGTATGTCTGAAGTATTGTATTACTAGTAATAAATTTTTGAAAATGGCAAATGAGTGAGGAACAATTAACATACCTCAGATACATTTGCTAACACAAAATGATAATTTAGTGTTATTTTCTGAATTCCTATACCCTCTTCAATTCATATGTTGAAATCATCAGCCCTAGTAGTAAGAGGAAAAAGACTTTGAAAGGTGGTTGCATTACAGGAGGTAAAATCTCAGTGATGAAATCATTTCTCTTACAAGGGAGACCTGAGCGATGTCTTTGCCCCTTCTATCACATGAAGACCTGAAAAGAAGAGCCATTTATGGGTGAAGAAGTGGGCCCTCATCACACAACCAATCTGCAGATGTTTTGACTGTGGACTGCCCAGCCTCTAGAACAGTGAGCAACGTATTTCTGTTGTTTATAAACTACCTAACCTGTGGAATTTTGCTATAATAGCACTAATACAGTGAGGTCCTCTAAATTTAATCTAAAAAGGAATTGTATTATTTTTTCCCAAGGTTTAAGCAGAATACATGTTAATATAAGGAATCAGAAAAAGCAAACTGAAAAAGAAACCTGATAACAAAATAATCTCACCATGTATCTCTGTTAATATCTCAGTGTTTTACATATACATATATTTACGAAAGTATATGAATGACTGAGAAATTTACTATATAGAAGTGGGATAGAATGGTTGGTATTAATTCTAAAATGCTAGAAACATGCACATATGAACATATTACAAATTATTATTTTCTTTTTGATGAGTGGGGATTTTAATATTGTCTCTTTTCCCAAATAGAAGTAAAACCTCCTGTCAAATCTAATTAATGCTTTTCTCTTGTACAGCTCAGACATGCAATAGGCTGGATGCTTGGATGCTTATAGTAAACAGGTGTATATAATAGTTTGTTCCTTTTGAATTCACATTTCATGTTTAAATTCAGTCCTCATTGTGGAACATTAAGATGATGGAAACAATTTGACTATAACATTTAGAAGTCAGGTCTTTTGTATGTGATTAAAACTTGATAAGGTTATTACAGTTGAGTCTTAATAATTCAATCCTGGTGGCTTCATAAGAGGGAGGAAGACAGAATAGATATATACATGTTCTCTATCTCTGACCATGTGCTGCTTTGTATGACTGAGTCTGTCAGTAAAATACAGACTTAATATAAAATATAATTTCACATTATGTTCTCATTTTAATATATTATAATATTAAATCATGCATTATATCTTCCACTGCTGGTCAGCTTGAGTCAAGGAAGAAACATCATGGAGGAAGGGCATGGTAGAATAAGCGATTTAGTTCATGGACCTGGGAAGCAGAGCAAGAGAGCAATTTCTCAGAGAAAGCAACGCAGGACCAAATAGAGTACTCAAGGCCACATCTCCGTGACCTATCCAAGTCACACCTAGAAGTGTGCTCTACCAACACCTAGATGTCTCCTAACCAATCAGTTTGTCACTTAAGCTTAACCTTCACAAAGCGCAAGAGTCCATGATATCCATTAGAGCAATGACAGCTAAGAAAACTGAAAAAGGTACATACTGATGAGGACGGAGACTTCCTGGAATGTGGACATGTTAATGATGGAAATATAAAATGGTATAGGGAAGGTATGTAATTTTCTTATAAAACTGAGCAAACATTTACCTGGTGACTCAACAATTTCACCACTGCACATTTATACATGTAAAATGAAAATAGGTTCTTGCAGAAAATATTTTATAAGAATGTTCCCAATAGCTTTATTTATAAGTTGGGAGATAGAACGATGCAGGTGTCCATGAATAAATAGACCACCATATGTTTATGCAATGTACTTACCAATAAAATGAAGTGAACTACTGCAACAACATGAGGTACTCTTGAAGATACTATACTGACTGAAAGAAAATTTACATGAAGGATTATGCATTATATCATTCCATTAATATGAGTTTTGCTTTAGGCAAAGTAAATCTATGGATTGTCTAAAGATGATGTTTACTACAAATGTGGTAAGAGAATCCAGAGTTTCCAGGCTTTTAGATGTTTGACATTTGATGTGCACCTACTGGGAGATCCTTCTCATGAAGGCATTAGGGGAAAGCAGAGGGTCAAGTGTAGTTAAGGAGCTGCAATCACTGAAAGATGTAAGGGAATGAAGCAAGGGCCTTGTTGTTGTTGAAGATGTGTCAAAAACCTTAGAGCCACCCCTATGGTCATAAAGAGATTTCCTTCTACCATGTGGAAAGTGCTCTCCCCCTCTAAAAACCATCTCTCCCACATATTTCATCACATAGTGGTTTTGGTACCAGTCTCTCAAACTTTTCTTATCATTTGAACTATGTCCATGTGAAAGAGTCTCTTAAGACTTAGTTTCAGTGGCCTCCATGAAACCAGCATAGAATGGCAAAACAGCACAAGACAGGTGAGGCAGACACTTGTGTTGAGAAATGGGGTACATGCTACATAGTGCTGCTTAAGGAATCCTGGAATTTACTGAACTAGGAGATAATGCCTTACTTAGGAGCTAGACTTGCCCCTTTGAGATGACTCTCTATAGGTTTTATCCTCCGGCATCTTGGTTCTTTCCTCTAATTCACCCTTTGTCTATCGAGTGTTGTTTATGTTTGCAACTGTTTTTTTTTTTTTTAAAGATTATTCTCTATATGTAAAGCCTTGAAGTACAAATGTCCCCTTACAGTTTGTGCTGTGCTATCCTCTTAGTCCAAGCACCCGTAATCCCTTGAACTATTTATATAACAGTTTCTTACTTACTGTATTCAAGTAGTTCATCGAGAATAAGCCCTTTCTGCACAGTGTCAGTTTAACAATACCTTTGTAAACACAATGGCCTCACAAAGAGGGTCTCCAACCAGACTCTTAACATCCTGAGGGACTCTTTGTTATCTAAGAAAATAAATGCGACTGCAGTTTAAATCTTTCAAGTTCTTAGCAAAAAAAATCTTACAGCCATATCTGTAGTCTTTAAGGTAATGTTTTGCTACTAATGCTCAGGATTTAATCTTTGCCACAAACTTTTTATTTTATGGATATTGTCCTGAATTTATATTTTTTCCAATTTCTACTACAATTCTTCTTTTTTGGTCTTCTTGAGACAGGGTCTTGCTGTGCAGTTCAGGCAGGTCTTGAGCTCATTTTTGTAGCCCAGGCTAGTCTCGAACTTGCACTGATCCTCCTGCCTCAGCCTCTCAAGTGCTGGGATTACAGGCATAGGCGACCATGCCCAGCTCTACTACAATTCTTAATAATTAATTCCTTAGTTAGCCTACTTCATCTCTCATTTTGCTATTAGAAACATCTGGAAGAAGCCAAATAGCAGCTTTAACATTTCATCTAGAACTTTATTCAGCTAAGCTACAGGATTTATTAAACATTTGTTAATCCTGTTTCCACCATCAACAATTTCACCATACTACCCCAGGGACATACTCGAGTTCCTGTCCTCTGTCTCCAATAATGACTTTGTCATTTGCTTTCTGCCTTCACCATAGTCTCCTCCAGGCTACTGGTCATGTCCTAAACTAATGCCATGTGTTTTTTGTTTTATTCTGCATGACCCCATCCCACTTTAGACACCAAGTTCTCTTCATTCTATTGTTGTATAACAAACTAACCTCTAGTAAAATAGCTTAAAGTAACCATTTTGTTTATAATCCATGCTTTTATGAATCATCAGTGTGCCTAGGTGAGCTTCTGCTTCAAGAGGCATTGATGGACGCTGTTCATTGGTTTCAGCTGATGAATGAGCTACTATGGAATGCCCAGAAAGGCTTTCACTTGCAAGTCTAGCTCTTTGTTGGGAGTGACTGGAAGAATGGATGTGGCTATCAGCAGCACAGTTTACAAAGGGCCATTTTAGAATTGTGATGGTAGAGTAGCTATGCTTTTCTCCTCTTCATTCAGGGTCCAAAAGCAATTTTTCCAGTGAGAAAAAAATGTCAAAGAGGCATGACCTTTTATGACCTAGTCCCAGATTTAATTGCATTGTTTCCTCAGTTTTGATTATTGGTGTAATCAAAGTCTGTACAATTTTTAAATTAGTATGCATAGACCTCATCTTTTAGTGGGGGAGCATCATAAAATTCATGGACATGATATTACACCATTACAAGACTACAAAGAAATATAACTAATAACTCTACTAAAAAGGATGCTAAAACTTCTCAGTAAGCATTTTTAAAAAATGCTCAATCTGAATAGTCATCAGACAAATGAAGTTTAAAACCCTAACGAAACACTTAATAGCACTCATTACAATGGCTAAAATTCAAACCCCTAACAAGGTTCAGAGTCTGAGAGCATACGAACACTTTCATATATGATATATATGTGTTTGGTGCAACCACTTTGAGTATTTGCTTGGCATTAGTTACTAAAGTTAAGTATAGACATACTCCGTAACAAAATATTTCATGCCTGATGAGTGTCCAACAAATATGCATACATATCTTCATCAGTGGTTTTCAATGACTTTTCTTAGCAGCATTATTTAGAATAAGCATAACTGGAAATAGCTCAAGTACAAGTCAGTTATTCAAAAGATAAGTAATTTGTGGCATATTCACAGAATAAAATCCTGCATAGCAGCAAAGGGAAATGTATGGTTCCTGGATGCATAAGCATAAATAAATTTCTCATATAAGGTGTTGAACAAAAGAAGCTGGGTACAGGATATATATGATGGGCTTATATTTTTTATAGTATGAAAATCAGTGAAACTAATGTACAGTGTATGCAATCATGATAGTTGTTGCTCCCATAGAAGGAGGAATAGAAAATGATCGAGTGTGGCCTATGGGTAACTCCTGAGGTGCAGATAATGCTCTGTTTTTGGACTTGAGTGACAGGTTCAGATATACATATACTGTACAATGAGAAAGCTTCCCATTTTATGTTTTTATATGAATTATAGAAAGCTTTTTCTAGTAGAGTAAAAATATTATTACACATTGGAGTCAAATAAACAAGAAGGTAAGGGTTTAGGTGAAACCTTTGTGTAGGTATGACATAAAAAGTTTAAGAGTTAAGGAAAAAAATCAGTGCAGAAGAAAGCAAAGAGAGAGATGAGAGCCTAATGGGAGTTGGTTTAATAGCTTGTCACTTAAATGTATAGAATGGAAATAATCTTATTGAGGAAATTGTAAATTTTCCTATGGTCTGCTGCTGACTCAAGACAGCCACTCACATCAAATAAAAGCTGAACATTAAGCTCAGGAAAATACCAAATCAGCTTCAACAAAGTCTGTTGGAAAGCTAACGAAGTCCAACTCTACAGGGATGGGGCTCTGTTTAGGATTAGAAAGCCTGGGTTCAGCAAACATAGTAGGTGTACAGACTCAGTAATCAAGGAGTCTCACAAACTGCAATTCATTCTCCAACTAGACTTTAAGTTTACTATGGACAAGGATTAGTGTTTATTATTCCCTAAGGATTAGTGTTTAATAAGACCTAGAATATAGTATTCAAGTACCTAGAATATAATAGACATGTAATAAAAATTAATAGGTCAGTGAATAAGTAAAGGCCTGAGAATAAAAGCAAACTCATCATGAGGTACTGGAATGGAACTCAATCAAATAAGAGGTCCCAGTGACTAGAACAAAGGGAAATACAGAAAATGATAAGCAGATAGTTCAAGTGCCTATCCTTTACTTCTGTGTTTAGAAGCACATCAATGTATAATTTTTGATTGACATTGAAAGCTTTAAGTGGTTTGGATTTTAATGTTAATCAGTAGTAATAACAAAGATATATATATATATATATACATATATATATATGTATATATATATATACATATATATGTATGTATATGTATATATATATATATATATGCTTATACTACATTTTCATGTTATGAACCATAGTGAATTATGATTATATGACATCTTACACAGGATCTCATTTTGAAAATTCAAGTTTATCCTTGATTTTCATTATTTATTAAAAATAAGAGAAACATGTGATTTTTAAAATATTGACCTTGATTCTAGCTAATATTAGGAAAGGACACAGAATGATATCCCATAAAAAAGATTTTCAAAAGAACCTGTCACAAGTTCATATTACAGTAGTAAAAATGATAATTTCTCTGAGCAATTCATCTCTATAAAAAGCTAGACCCCAACTAAAAGTCTTTTGATTTTTAAAGCTTTGAAAGCAGAATCAAGCTGCAGTTTCACACTACTGGGAAAGCCAGTTTCTATTCAAATACTTCAAAGCTATGACAATCTGATTTTTTAAAAGTTAAACAATTGAGAAGGCTTTGACTTTATTAAGTGTTATCTTCTCCACACAAGAAAGTAAGGTTTTAAAAGGTCATTCAAATGCACAGCATCTACTCATATCTCCCGTTTTCAATATATACGGATGCTCTCTTGAATATAGAACAGTGTTTTCAATAAATGGCACTTTGTGATAAATGTGCTTTAGTGAAAGAGTATAGGCTAACACAAAAAGAAAAGTTCTTTGGCAGAAATGAAACCCCACTTTTATTAAAGGAGCAGAACAAAAAATTCACTTGTTCATCACAAGTGTGTTAGCATACGGTTGTGTTTTAGACTCAGAAAAGCATTCTGAACACGGTCCCTTCACTATCACTGCTGAATTCTATCTCAATATTCATCCTACTTTCTCAGTGAGATTGATCTTCAACTGCAATCTGTTTCTCTAGTTTCTGTTTTAGTTCTATAATGAACTCCATGATTCTGGAGAATATATGAACGTGATTTACTGCTTTCTTTTCTTAAAGCAATATTTATTATTTTCTCCACATGAAAGATAAGGATTTTTTCTTTTATCATACCCTTTTGCTTTTCTATTACTAATTCTGACAGTGCCTTTAATCTCTAAACAAGATAGTTACTATACTTTCACATTATTTTGTGCCATGAAAGTTTCGACCATACATTTAATATTCCATTTTGTGAGATGTATATTTCATTTTATTTATTTTTATTTGAGACGGGATCTTGTTATGTAATACAAGAGGGCTTTGGACTTGCTGAATAACCCAGGTTAGTTTCAGACTCATAGTCATCCTGTGCCTCAGCTTCCCAGTGCTGGGATTATGGCAAGGGGCCTCTAGCAGGGCTGAGATGTGATTTCTAAAAACTGTACGTTTTTTCATGTTTCTTCTTTTTCTTATTCCTTGCATCCACCATCTTCAAAATATCATCTCTGGCCAGCTGATTTTGTATCATCAGTGTTTCTGTGAGATACATTCAATTTCATGGCTTTTAAACAATAGCCTCAGTTTTAGTCACAGCTTTGCTTTAAATTTGATAACAAAAGGAATGTGTATGTGGTTATTACTACATCATGGATGCAGAAGCACTGATTTGAGACAGATCAAATAGACTGCATTCTTTAGGACATTGAGATGACAGGGGCCCTTAGAAGAGGTTATTTCTAACACTGAGGGAAAACAAATTGAATTTTTATGTTTGTGCCATTGCTTTTCACCGGTATGTTTGTGACACATAATAAACTCATTTAGTTTTGGGTACTGGTATTTTGTCCAAATCATCTTTACTTACCCTTTCCCTCTGCCACCCGCCCATCCACTTCCCTGCACCCTCAGATCCCCTTCTGTCTCCACACAGTTGACCTGTATGTTTCATCATCTAGCTATTCTTTTGATCATAAAATTACTTGTGCTTTGGTTTTCTTATCGAAGGGAAATCATGAGATATTTAATAATGAGTTATCTAACATTCTGTGTTTGCTTTTTTCCCTTAGCATTATGGTTTCAATATGCATATATTTTTCTATAAAATATAGCAGAATACTACTCCATTGTGTATAAATACCACATTATCCATTCCTCTGTTGAAGGGCTGATAGGCCATTTCCAGGATTTAGCTATTATGATTTGTGCTGCTGTAAGCATGATATGCACATATTACTGTAACATATTGTCTTAAAGTTACTTTAGTTTGTATCAATCTTGGATCATAGGTTTTTTTTAATCAATTTTGTTTCAATTTTAGATTGTTAATTTTAAAAAATTTATTTATTACAGGGTCTACAGAGTCTCACTGCACAGATTATACTCGTAGTGATCCTGCTGTTTTCAACCTCCCAAGCGCTGGGATTACAGGCTTGCACCTCCATGCCCAGTTTCAATTGCCTTCTCAGCATGCCCCAGGAGTGGATCTGGGAGAGCACACCAGGGATCAAACTCTGGCCCCTATGCTCCACCTAAGCAGGCACTTTAGTCTGCTGAGCTATCAGTCTGGCCCTAAATTGGTTTTGTTTTGTACCAGGAATGGAACTCAAGACCACTTACTTCCAGGTCAGTGCTGTGGCACTGAACACTCACCCACCCTTCATTGCTATTTTTATTGCTCCATTTTTATCATATTACAATTAAGAAAGAAACTTTACTTTATGTTCTCTACTCTTCTGTTGCCTCAACTCTTGACCTTGAGAACTTCTTGCCAAAGGCCCAAGGCCTTGGAACTTGTTCTCTTGGCCTGCAGACAGTTACCCTCCTAGGAATTTCCTCCAGGGTTATTATGGGATGGAACCATTCTTTTCTTGGACACCATGTTTTCGTTACTGTGGGGAAAAAGGAAGTTCTCTTGCTAGAGTGCTAGCCTTAGCCAGCTGCTAAAAAGATGGACTGAAATTAAACTTCGTTATATCTGAATATGTGTTTGTGCTGGCATTGCTTCAGCTTGATAACTTAGTTGGCTAGAGAATTCTAGACAGAAAGTATTTTCTCTTTCCATCCAGAATGTGTATGATAAAAGAAGTCAAGATTGATAGAAGGTCTGTATACACAAGAGAGTTAGGATAGATGTACAGCTACTTTGTCTTTGCTCATTAAGAATAAAAGTTTATACTAATATTGTTTAGACAGGATATTATGTCTGAATCTTGGCCTCTGAATGACTACTATGAAGACAATATGCAATATATTGATCATTGTAACTGCCCTACTAACCTGAGTTGAAACTGTTTCATTGTTATTTTATCTTTCTTTTCTCATTAAAATGAATAAAATAAATACCCCTTAACTAATTTGATTTAAAGCTCTCTCTTTCCATAGGAGAGGAATAAATTGTTCCTTTTCACTTCAATATAAAACTAAAAGAAGTCAAGATTGCAATTTGATTCATATTCTTTTGTGCTTTGTTTAGTTTTAAATATCAAAAACTTTAGAATAATCTTACAAACTGTCTTCTGTCTCAATTCCTTGGAAATTCATAGTTTAGGGCCAGTTCTTTATGTGGGTTTCTTATATATTGTTTGCGTTTTCAACAAACTCTTTGAATCTAGAGGTATGTGTCTGTCAGTTATCAAATATTTTCTTCTAATTGCTTTCTTGTTTGCCATTTATTATTTAAACGATGACTTTTGGGGGTTTTGTTGTCCCTTGCATTTTCCATCTCATGTTTTCCCTTTTACCCTCTAGGAGATATCTAAATTCTGATTTTTCTACTTTTTAACTTTTAAATTTAACAATTATAATTTTCTTTTTTTTTCTTAATTTAACTTAATTTTATTTTGAAGAGTGAAAACAAAAGCAAAACAAAAAAGATTAGAGAAAAACACAGAAACATAGTAACATACAACAATATATATGTTAGATATTTTCAAAACAGGAATAGCTAATTAATAATGGTTGTTACAAAGAGTATTAAAAGAGAGTAAGAGACAAGGAAAAATGCTGTAGCTTTAACCATCTACAATATTGTACATGCTTAGATTTCTAAATTTTTGCATAAAAATGTGTAACTGTCTTTGTCACTTTCTATAGGGATTTATTAGAATATCAATGATTGATGGCAAATACCGATTACAAGTCGAAGATGTTTCATATTCAGAAAAACAGGGATATTAAGCACAAGTACCTATGTTATAGAGTAATAGTATCACTAAACTTCTCTTCTGGAGGATTAAGAATGTAAGTTTACAGATCAAAAGTTAGAGAAAAAGAAGGGCTACAAGGATAGCCAATATTTTGGCCCTAGCCCTTCAAGGTCAGTGAGAACTTAAGACATAAGGGAACATGTGCTATAATATCCTATAACTCAGTGGTTTCCCAAATTTTCTGTTCAAGTAGATTATGAGGCTACAGAGGAAAGGGATTGAATACATATAGTGTACCTAAAGAGAATGACCTAGAGAGAAAACATTCTCTCAGATTTTCACAGAGAGCAAAATGGTCAAGCAATGGCTGTGACTCATCCAGATGGCTGACACTGACAACAGTTCTATAAAGCACTGTACATGGTTTCAAGGTAAATCCTGAGGGGATTTGACTGACCTTGAGATTTACAAAAGTTACTTGTTTTGTTATACAGGTTTTGCTTTAACTTGCTCTTAATGGCCCAGCAGAAAAATTTAACCATAAGGCATAAAAAGTAAAGCTAGATTAATACGTTAAGCTGTAAAAGGCTTAAATCAGCAGCTTCTGGCATTGCTAGTTTTGCCAATAACCGACTACAACTATGGAATATTGGACTATATATCCAACTACTTTCTCTTAGTTCAATGAGAAGAAATTCTTGTATCAGTAATAATTAGAAAAATTATCATGTTTGCATCCTGTGCTCTAAATAACTACCTCGCTAACTGCCGTACGCATTGTAACAATTATAATTTTCAACCTCAAATAGTTGTTTATTTTCCTAATTGTTCTGTTTAGTAATATGTAAAAAAATCAGAATGTAGTGGTATTTTAATTTTTTGTTGTTGCTGTTTGTTTTTTGAGACATGGTCTGTCCGTGTAGTTTAGGGCAGCTTTGAACTCAATATGTAGCCCAGGATGGCTTCAAACTCCAATCTCAGCCTCCTGAGTGCTAGGATTATAGGTATGCACCATGACACCTAGCCAAAATCTGAATGTAATATATTAAAAACTAGTGATAGATATATTTAAAAATGTTTTAAAGCTTTCTATTGTTCCACAATGATTTCTGTCCAAAGAAAAGTCTTATTTTGTTGATTCAATTTGTGTGTGTGTGTGTGTGTGTGTGTGTGTGTGTGTGTGTGTGTGTGTACGGGTGTGGTTGGTTCTTTAACCATACCTGATGATCTTGAGTTCACCTTAATATTAAGGTGTTTTTTCTGTGTGTGTGGGAGTGGGTTCAAACTCACGACCTTGAACTTGTCAGGCAGGCTCTTGTGCCATGGAGCTATCTCCCCATCACGTCACCTTAATATTAAGAAAGGTAAGTCAGTGGTTAATTTTACATTATTCAGGTAACTAGTAAGAAAGCCAAGTGGGACTACGAAGACACAGTAAGGCAGAGAAGTGTGGATAGGGGGTGGAAACACAAACCAGACCTGCTGGAACAATAGCAGATGTACAGCTGCCATTGCTCATTGTGCTCTGGGGCGACACATAGCAGCCTAGTGGAGAATATTCAAAGCATCATACTTCTCTTACTTGAACTATATGTGTTATATTTGCTATATTTAAAATCATTTGAAATTGCATAAAGTATTTTAAGAAGAAATGTACATCCCCTTAGGAATTCTGCACTAACCATGATTTTAAAGATTACTGACATAGAAATGAATAATGTTAGAGAAGGTACAGGGATGTGATGGTGAATCTTTTCTTGATTTCAATAATACCAACAGCCCACTGAGGCACTTGTGACATAATCTGCCACCACTGAAAAAGGGTAAGTGCAATGTGTGCAGATAGCATAGACAGATATGCTCCCCTGTCAATGTACTATGAGTGGAAGTAAGAGACTGGGACAGAAGAATGAGATGGGGGTCTGCCTTCAAGAAAAGACGAACGAAGAGCAAGGCCCAAGAAAGTGACTACATGCTTATTACTTACTTGCCTCCATCTCTTCATGTCCAATATAGAGCAAATTGCCAACTATTTAGTAGCTTCACATAGCACATTTTTATAGTTTTGTAGCCTCTCTGAGTCAGATGCTCATCAATTCTTACTTAGCCGTAACCAAGATGTTAGCTGAAGGTGCTCTGTTATCTGGGGCTTAGAGTCCTCTTCTAGGCTCATTCAGGTTATTGGGAAAAGTTTTCTTGCTTGGAGTTGTAGGATCAAAGTCCTGATCTTTGTACCTCAAAGAGGTCACAGCAGCTCCTAGGAGCCACTTGCCCTTCTTTGCCCAGGATCCCCCTCCCCAGCAGGAGCTGAAAGCTCCTGCCTTGAGCAGTGGATGCCTTTGTCTTTGTCATTTAGACTGAAGTGTGAGAGGCCCACGTGGCTTGATCAGACCCGGATGGAAAAACTCTTTTCAGATTAATTCAGTATCAGATGAAGGTAAATGACATCTACCAAACCCCTTTTATTAACTAATGCAGCATAACCAAAGTACTGATACCTCAGGATACAAATTTGCTCCAACCTTGTGGGGGGAAAATGATAGAAGAAAAACATCACTGTAGGTCATTTTACAGTTCTGCCCAACACAGAGCCTAACTGTGAATTATTAAAACATGAAGTGGTATTTTAATAACACAGTATTAGTTCCTGAAAGGAAGACTTTATATTAAGAAGTTTATTTTGCAGGAAATGATAGTATTCGGCTGAAATAGACATGCTTAGCTCCTGAAAAAGGGTTTCTCTTAACAACTATCAAACATCTTGTAGAATGGCTCGATTGTCTTGAGGAGAGATGAAATATTAAGGTAGAAGTAAATCACAACAGTATTTGACTTAAAAAGGGAATCATCCAGCCTAAATTATGCACTTATTTTATTTGCTTATATACTGACTTTGTAGTCTGAGAACTTTTGTACTTATGGGTGCAATATCATGAAGTACCAAAATATTCGATGGCAGAAAAATATTCATCCATATCAAAAAATGAAGCTAACACCAAGCACGGTAATAAAACTTGGAATTTAATGTTACCAAGTGTGTGAGTTAATGGTCCTCACAACCACTTTAATGGACAGTTGCCCAAAGATGTAATTAATAACAAAAACAAAAGCAACTAGATTAGTGACTGTTACTTGCTGGATCTGGGGGATTAGAAAACTCACACATAATTGAGATTTTACATGATTAAAGGTATACTTCAATAGTTTAAACCATTACAAATAGAAAATGCTAACAGAATTCAACATTGCTTTTTGATTCTATTTTTGTCCATGTTTACTAGAAGGTGAGTTGATACTGAAGGTACCAGAGAGGAACAACAAGAGAAAGAGAGAGAGAGAAATAAAAGATAGGCAGTCTAGTCTATAAATGGAAGGAGTTTTTTTGGTTATAGGATATATATATATATATATATATATATATATATATATATATATACACACACACACACATTCAGAGTGGATGATACCTTATTTGGTTTGCTTGGTTGTTTGTTTGCTTGCATGCAGTACTAGAGAACCTAGTACTATTGACACTAGGGCTTTCTATGGGGCTATATCCCCAGGTCTTTTATTTTTGCTTATTTATTTTTTGAGACAAGGTCTGACTAATTATCCCAGGTTGGGCCAGTGCTAGAACTTGTGATACTCTTGCTTCATCCTCCCAAAGTGTTGGCATAGTAGATATATGTTACCCACCCTAGATTCTACTAACTTTATGTATAATATCAATTTTTGTATTTACAGAGTGCATAAGCTTAAATAAATTACTTACAAATGAATAAACGTAATGTCGGATTTAAATTACATATACTTTTTAAAGTGAATAGTATTTTCTTACTGTATATAATTACTAAGTATATTTACACCAATTTAGCCAAAGATTTTATGATCTCTGGCAGTAGTTGTATTTATTTGGAAGAAATACACTTCTAATTTTTGAAAGTAGTTCAAGTACTTTGCTAGAAAGAAGGATTAAGATCTCAAGTGATTCACAAATTACATGGTACACCCATGTTTTCAAGCTGAAACACTGAATATTCAGGTTCAAAAAATAGAGAAGAGAAAACAATTCTTTTAATTTTAGTGTTTGTGCATTTCCCAAGTGTTACTATTTTTACTGTGCGCAAAATCAAGCTACATATGCAACACCATGGATGTAGGATCCGGAAGCGAGATGCACAGTGGCTTGGATGAGCCTTGAGAATCAGTCCCAGCTCTGTGTTCTCTGCAGCCACACACTTCCTCGTTACCACTGTTCATAGAAGGTGTTGCTGTTATTGTTGCTCTTTTCAGTATCAGAATGGTGGAACTGATTTTAACAGGACTCAGGCAATAAAGGTCCTCCTCCATTAATATGAAGGACAAAGAGCATGATTGCCATTGTCGTGTGAATGTCTTATAATGCTAAATCAGCGACAGCAATCCAAGGCCCTGGTGTGTGCCCAGAGAACAAGGAAATGTATCTGTGGAGATTTTCCAGCTAAGTGCATCACAGGGATAAAACACATGTCACTAACACCTTTGGGCAGGGATAGAGCTATGTTAAACCAAAGTCAGTGCCTATCGCTGGACCATAGGCCAAAAGATTGAAGTACGTAGCTAGAACTTGAGTGCACACATTGGCTGGAGTTGCCATTTAATAACCTTCTGCAGTGTCTATTTTTGTTAAGGTGCGGGAAGACAGAAATTTATCTCTTCCTTCATGGTATTAAAGTGAAAGGCTTATTTGCAATCAGCATCCATAGTCCTTTCTTATTCATCTGGGAAGTTTTTTTTGACTCTCATTCTACTTCAGTGTGTGTAGAAGCTGATGTGGTACATTGTAGAAATCCCTCTTCAGGAGTCGAATGCTTATTCTTCCAGTTCCTCAGTCTGACAGTTGATTATTGATAACTTGCAGAAGATCCTGTCTCAGGAATTCTTTCTGATCAAACAGACCTTTGCTCAAAGTTATGTGTTTATTATTTGGTAGATATGAAGAAACAAGACCTGGGCTACAGTTTTGATTATGGATAAATATAAGGTGTCATCCATAGCCGCATAGCTCCGAGAAGATCAGCTCTGGCTTCTGTTAAGAACTCATCCTAGCTCCTCCTCTTCTCTACCCTGCTTCCCTCACTTCCTATGCCTTATGGCTTCATATCCCTACATAATCGCATACAGCCATAGGTGGAGCTTTTTGAAGTGTCTATATACAGAGGTTATGATGCTAAAATTTATTGATGGTCGAATGCTAGGCTCAAAGTCACTAGAATTAAGGATATGAGTGTTTCTTGGCCTATGTTCCTACGTAAGATAAAAGGTGCAAAGGATGCTATTAAGGTCTCTGTTGCTTTGCTACCGTCTTTGTGTCATGAACTCCTTCTTCTCTTTAAAGCCGCCCTGCCTCGAAGCCTGCTAATAATGGACTGAAACCTCTGCATACTGTGAGCTGAGAAAACCTTGCCTCCCTTAACTTTGAGCTTTGAGTATTTAGTCGCAGCAATGAGAAAAGTGACTAAGACCCTATGATTATTTTACTGAGGAGTGTCCTAATAAATCCCTCACATGTACAACTCTGCCTTAAAGTAGATCTCTGATATACACAACTGCAAGAATTTGTATCAGAAGTGGTCTCAGGGTAGATATTGAATGAGATATTTGCATTGGAATAATAAATTTCTGTCTCTTATGTATCTATAGCCCCAGAATATGGATGAATGTCCTTCAAAGGTGCGTGTATTAAAGGCTTGGCCACAGATTGGGACGCACTAGAAGTATGAGATCAAGGTGGGGATTGTGAGACCTTGGGCTCTGAGCTTTTGTCTGTGCTTCCTGTCTCATAAGCAGCTGAGTCCACATGCTCCTGCTCTAAGTGTTCCATCTTCAGTAAAGTGAAATAGGACCATTCAGTCTTGAAATAGAAACTCCAAGCCGTGAGCTAATGAATGCTTTTTCTTTATGTGTGTTAACTATTTCTGGTAGTTTTTCTTTTATAGAAATAGTAAGTGTGATCAAATTACGGAGTGTTTCTAATAATTTCATTTCAATTAATTGAGCTATGCCCTCTCTGCTTATTTCCAGCCACTGAAATTCTTCTCCTTTTTACCACCGATTTACCACTGAGCATTGTAGCAGTTTCAGTGCTTCTACATACCAACAGTTGTCACTATACCACATACTAGAAATGATGGGTCCCTTATTGCCAGAGCTCTGAATAAGAGAAATGGGACCTACCGACTCAAGATAGTGACATACGGCTCAAACACGTGAACATTCTAATATTCTAGATAACTATGAAACTCTAGACAGTCAAAAGTTGAGCAAGTTTCCCTCAGATTTTAATACTTGAACTTACAAATACATGCATCAGAGAGCCTTTTAAGGTCATAATTATTTCCATCAGGATATATTCACACTATTCCTGGCACCTGATTTACAGCTAGAGTCAAACATACTTAGAAAGGTGTTGGATTTGCTAAGAGAGAGCAGGAACTATATTGAAGGAGATGCAGGCACTGGCTTACCTGTACCATCCAGGACTAGAAGAAATGCATAAAGGATAGGGCCAAGTGGTGTGGGACACATAATGAACGACCAGAAGGCTGCCAACAGGAGAATTGTGCTGTGATAAAGAGACTGGGATAATACACTATTAGAATGAGTCTCAGAGGACTGAGTAAAAAGCAACTCAGAATAAGCAACTACAAATTTCAGACCATGTAGGGCACATGGGAGAATCTGGAGGTTTAGAATTTATAAGTGATCAAGATGTTCTCTTCCTAATTTTTTCCATCCTGTTTATTCCCCTATCTGATTTACAGCACTAGCAGGCATGTCAGTGCTATGTTCCATAAGGATAGGGAATTCATCTGCTGACTGTGTTCTCTGGAAGGGTTGAGAGGGCACTCCAAGGACCAAAGTTCAAAGAATGTGCCAGTGATAGGGACACCAAAAAATCACTAAGATGATAATGGTGGCTCTCCGTTATTAGACCTGTTCTGACAGCCAGGTACACTGTAGAACTGAGCTCTCACAAACCATGCCTATGATTAAATTTTAAAATAGGAGATAGCTGATGTCAGGTGCAAGACAAATATAATTAGCACAAGGAGTAGGAATACCTGACTGGCAGCCAGGGCAGCATAAGATGCGAAGCACTGTGGAGGTGGTTATAAGAACATGACTTTTCTAGAGAGCCATTCACCAGTATCACAGCCTTAATCACTTTTCTGTTGCCAGGCACAACAACTAACACCAGCAATTTAAAAGCAGAGAGGTTTATTTTAGTTCATGGTTCCAGAGTTTTCTATACATCACCAATTGACTCTAAGGCTGAAAGGGTAGGGTGTACAGACCTGTCAAAAGGGAGTGGTTCATTCTATGACAACCAGGAAGCTGTGCAAGAAGGATAGAGCTGGGACAAGGACAACACCTTTCACATTAGTCCCTCAGTGATCATCTTCCAGCCAGGCCCCACCTCCAAATGGCATACACACTACTGAACCCAGCAGTAGATGAATACCATGGTCCACAAGATTTGGTCACCTCCCCCACACACGAGATCTTTGGAAGATAGCTTAGATCTACATCACAATTCTTAAATCTGATTTAAAGAAACTGAGCATGCATTATTAGGCAATGGAACTTAAGTGCACCAATAAAAGGTCAGAATATCTTATTTTGAATAACTAATCCAGAGTAATTCTCAGATCAAAGAGCTTCTGACTAAAGGAAAGACCAGATTCCCCTTAGAAAGGGGAAATAATATTGTTAGTTGTTTGTCATTCTGACCTTCTTTAGCAGATATCATGGCAATTTCCTTAGATAACAATGGAGGATAGAAAATATGTGGGTCACATGAGAATAGATAATGTTGCTATCTGGAGACAAAGCATCATACCGTGAGCTTCTTGTTAACAGCTGGGACATACAACCATGTAGATGTGGCAGTGAAGGGACTGCTATGCCAGTTATAGGTTACAGTTGGCTTCTGAGCCCATTTGATGGCCATGCCCCTTGCTGCTGAAGATATGATTATGACAGATATATGTGGTAGTTAATAGAAACTCCATGTAGCTTCATTATCCCAAGTAAGAGCTATCATAGTAGGGAAAGTCAAATGTGGAAAGGAATGTTTAGATTAATGTTACATTTACAGATTTAAAAAGATGAACTGAGGCAGTTTTTGTAATATCTTTGTAGAGTATTTTCCACCTACAAAAGCTGGAGAGACCTTGTCAAATTACAATGGGTCACTGAAATCTCAAACAACAGTTTTTCCTTATTACATCTGAGGTACCAGATGTAGTATCTCTGAATCTCCCATGGACCAGATGAACAGAGTCTTGTGTACTTGGCATAAAATGACTGTACCACAGATCACAGATTAATGACCTTCAAAGAATGCCTAGTATCCAAGAAGTGGTAAAAAATGCCAAAGAGATTGGACTTGACTGTAATGTTAGGCAGAATGTGCTATTAACTATCCTCAATGTCATAGTATCAGGAATGAAACTGTGTGTGGGCAAACCAGAACAACTTAGCATCAAAAGAATGTAATGTTATGTCAAGGATATAGAAAATTATCTCAAAGAACTCTCTAAAGCTACACTGTAATGTAGCATTTTCATTAGATACCATTGCTCTTGCCTTTTTCACTGGAAGTTTTCCAGGTATGGATTTGCATAATTTGTCCACAGAGTTTGACACATGCTGGGCATGTGCCCCACTATTAAGTTATACTGTGGGCTCTTTTCAAATAATTTTGAGATAGGTCTTGCTAAATTGCCCAGGGTGGCCTTGAACTTATGATCCCCCTACTGCAGTCTCCAGAGTAGCTGAGATTACAGACATGCTCCATTGCATGGAGCTTTACAGTATTTTTAAATGTTCTAGTGTAACACATCAACTTAGACATAGGGATTTTCCTCATAGGAAAGCAGATGTAAACAGGGGCTGAGGATGATGAGCTCCATGATGTTAAAGTTGTCTGCTTGAGAGAGCTATGGTACAGCCTTTAGAAAGTGCAGGTGAGAGGCTACATTGCAAAGAGGATTCAGCATAATCAGAGCATCACCTCTAGGTGACAGTACGGATTCTAAACCAATGACTGTCACATGGTACTGTATCCTAGTAGCTAGGCATGCATGATAGGTTTAAAAACTAAGTGACAGAAGTAGGAATAGCCTTCCTTTTTTCCTGCTGCCTGGGACCTCTGTCCATACTTTTTAGTTTTATTTCTGCAATTCTGAGCAATGTGGAGGTAATTCTTAAAGTAAAATCTTCAGCTGGGGGCCCAGGAGCAGTCAAAGTCAACATTAAGCTGTGCTTGTCAGCCCATAGCTTCAAGTTTCTTTTACCAACAGATGTCAGTACCCTAGCTGGAATAACTGACTCTCATGAATAGGAAGGTATCAGCACACATTAAAGGAGGAGTAAAGAATATGTTTGGGTTCCAGGTGTTCCACGTCAGCATTTTCTGGTTCTCCACTCCAATATTGACAGTAAAATAGGCAAACAAGGCAGCAGTAGCCTGAAAGATCAGTTGCGATCAGATGCCTACTAGACTCCATAAATCAAGACCCTGGTCACTTCACCAGGCCTTCTATGGATGCCTAGTCAGAGATGATGGACATATAGTAGAGTGGTGTTGAAGAATGGACTCTGTGAGTGTTGGGAACAATTGCAGTAGATGAGGCTACAGTTCACATTCAAGAAGCATCTGCCTCTATGTCTCTTCAAGGAAGAGAACGACTAGAGTCTTTGAAGTGTTTCTCATAGATAGGGTGAATTTATCATACGAAGCAACTAGATCTAAGAAGCATCAGAGCCAGGGGATGCTGTGATGCCTCCCCAGCACCCCACCTCTTTTCCCACTCACTCTCCAAGCTGTGGGAGCACTGAATCCCATCGCACTATAGTTAGGCCCAGCATTAACAACAACTAATGGAAACCACAGCCCTGAACAATTTACCCACTTCCTAAGACTAGAAAGTGTAAAATAATTGGTCGATGCAGGGGTCAAAGGCCTCATCCCTGGAGCTTTCTGTAGCGTTGCCTGAGCTTCTGTTGCCAAAGCATCTCCACTTCTCCGTCTGCCCACTTCTGCCCTTCCCATTCTCTCACGGATGTTCCCACAGGCACTTTCCCATGGGAGTCCTGGATGTACACCTTCCTCTCAGAATTCTGCTTGCAGAGCCTAATACAAGGCAGTCCCTTTCATTTTTTTGTAACATTTCCATCTTTCCAATTTATCCCAATTTATTTCCATCTTTTTAACTGCAAAGCAGATACAAAAAAGATCTACCTGTGCTTATTCCATTCCACACACTATTTATTTTAAATTGACCACTTTCTCACCTCTTTCATCTATCCTCCCTTCTTTTCTAATGGCTTCAATATACCTGGCCTTTCAACTTGACATCTCATTGATGATGGGGGACAAAGTTGATACCTTTGCTAAAAACATTCTTTTATAGTGCTGTGATATTTCCCCAGGTTAGGATGCATCACAGGAGAGTATTGCATTGATTTATCTACTCCAGGGAGAGTTCTTAGAAGAAATTTCTACCTGGAGGTAGGGCTTCAGCAGAAATCAACAAAAGGACAAAAATGTCACAATCTGAAACTTCTGTTTCAATTTTGTTTCTCAATAGTTTTTTTTTTTAACTTCCCATGCACAGTAGTTAAATATTTGACTATTTTAGGAACTTTCATTTCTCCCTGACCATCCAAATCTGAAAAATACTTAGGCATTCAATAAAATAATGTATACATAACCCATTGACTTCAGTTTGCTTTTTTTCACCTCTAGGTTTTTGCTTTCTCAGATCAGAAAATATTGTTTGATTCTATACCGTCTACTTATTTGTTTGATTTAATCAAGCAGAATAAATGCAGACTGTTGAAGGTTAGAATGATTTTCCAGAAATATCAAAGAGAAGCTAATGAAGATGAGGTAGAAATGTAAGATACAATGATGTGTTTTTTTTTTAAAGATTGATAGAAAAGGACTGTAAATAATTTTAGACGTTTTCAGTCTTGATTTTCTCTGTGCTGACCTATCATTTTGCACTTTGCACCCTGCAGAGCTGATCTGAGGTGGAGCAATCCCCAGCTTCAAAGGAGCTTTGTGCTGTGTGCAGCTCTGCCACAGAATGGGATGAAAAACCTGCTTCTCTTCTGCATCATAGATCTGCTATTGTTCTTTCTGTCACAAAGATGCGATGCTGTAAAGATATATTTCTGACCCTTTTTTTGTCCTTGACTAATCAAGTAATAGATTTTCTGTGCCTCAGTTTTCTTATCTATATAATGAAAAAAAATTAGGCTAGTTTCCTTGAGGTTACTTCCAATGTTAAAATGCACATACATAGAGTTACTAGTATTTCTTTTGAGAAAAAAGTGTCTCTATATCATGGTCCTGTTGTCTAAGTAGACAACTTTTTGTTGTTCAAGTCTTTTTTTATGAGCAGAATATATTTATTGGGAGAAAGAAAGATTTTGTCCAAGTGAGGGACAGAAGGGGGGACTGAGAAGGTTGTCCCCTTAAGTTGTTTTTTAATATATTTGGTGCCAGGTCTCACCACGCAGATCAGACTCATAGCTTGTTTTCAGCCTTTCCAGTACTGGGACTATAGGTGTGTACCAATGTTCCCAGTCTTGTGGCTGGCTCAGCATGCCTGGGGGTGGGACTGGTGCAGCATGGGATTCTGGGGATCAGGATCAAATCCCGGTCCCTGCACTTGCCTAAGCATGCTCTTAGTCAGCTGAGTTATATCCCCTGTCCTTGTTTAAGTTTTTTGAGGATTTTGTACATTTGGGATATTAACCCTTGTCAGGTGAACAGCTGAAAAATATTTTCTCCCATTCTGTAGGTGGTCATTAGGAAAATGCAAGCCAAAACTACAGCACCGTTACTTCACTTAGAAATATATATATATATATATATATATATATATATATATATATATATATATAATATACACTATATATAGTGATGTGGAGGAAGGAAAGAACTTTCATATATAGTTGTATAGTTGGTGGGAATGTAAATTAACACATTTACTAGAGTGGAAAACAAAATGGAATTTTCTCAAAAAACAAAAAGTAGACAATCAGACAATCTAGCAATCTGCCGCCTAGGAAGATTTACCAATCTGCCCCTTGTTGCGTCACTAGTCAAGGTAGCATGGGTCTAGGTGCTGGTTAAAAGATTAACAGATACAGAAATGCTGTGTGTGTACACTGTGCAATACTACTTAGGCATAAAGAAAAATAAAATTTGTAATTTTGGGGGAAAAGGAAGGAACTAGAGGATATCATGTTAAGTAAATCAAGACAGATACAGGCAAGCTTTAGCCAGGCATGGTGGTGCACGCCTGTAATCCCAGAACTCAGGAGGCTGAGGCAGGAGGATTGGTGAGAGTTCGAGACCAGCCTGGGCTACAAAACTGAGCTCAAGGCCAGCCTGAACTGTACAGCGAGACCCTGTCTCAAAAAGACAAAAAAGGGCCTGGCGGGATGGCTCAGTGGTCTAAAGCGCCTGCTTAGGAAAGCTTGGGCAGCTTCAGGGACCGCTGTTCTATCCCCGGCACCACATGCTGCGCCAGCCCTGCCCTTGGGGCGGATTGAGCCAGCCATAAAAATTAGTGACTAAACAAACAAAGGTTCTGAAACAAGAAATAAATAAATAAATACAATAAAAAATTAAAAAAAATATAGGCAAGTGTCGTATGCCATGTTTCATATGGGGGAAACAGTCAACTGGAGAGTTGAAGCAGCGTTACAGCTGGCTAGGGAGGGTACTTGGGGTTGGAGACAGGTGGGATTAGATGGCTAGGAAGGTGTGCAGATAGGGTCAATGCCATATATATATATATATATATATATATATATATATATATATGACATGCTGAATCTTATTAATCTGTATGGTTAGCACATGCTCATAGTGACTTTAAATACACATTAAACAGTAAATATTCAAATAACTTTTCCCCACATATCTGGAACTAAATAAGTTATCAATGGGTATGAAATTTTATCATCAACAGAGGCTTTCCTAAAATGAGCAATGGTAAGGGAAAATACTAATCAAAAATGATGTGAAAAATTATAATAACATCAAAAGGAAAACAGAAGATTCTCCAAAATGATAATTTTTCCTATAATTTTATGAAATAATAAATGTAAAACTATATTTTGTGCTATAAGATTGAAATGCATTTGTATCTGCTTCATTGCCTACTTGTATTTTTATATAAGTCCCATCCTGCAGAGTTAGCTCAAATAAGAAACTTAGAGGGGCTTGGAGTTCATGATTAATTCCAGTTTTGGGGAACTGATATACAATGTGATGATGTCTTTCAAACAAATTTTTCTAAAGAGTTTTAATTAGTAAATTTACACCCATAAACATCAATGCTGCAAGAGTCCAGAAAGAATCCAAATTTAACTTAGACAAATAGCTTTCCTTTATTTCTTTTTATTTAGAAGCCTGTTCCTATCATAGGGCCTCCAGGAGCTTATACGCAGAGGACATAGAGTAATTGACTGTCAGAACCTTTGTTCTGTGATCTATGGCCCACCCTGCCGATGCTCCATATCAATCAGACAAGTGACTGATTAAGCAGGTAAGCCTTTTGCAAAGTCCCCTGCAGATCAACGAATTCCAGACTTTTCAATCAGGATGGAGAAATCAATTTCAGAGAAATGGACATTTGAAGACAACAAACAGAAAATCTACTAGATTTTCTCTTTTTACTCTCATCAAAATGCAGAATCTCAAAATAGCAGTGCTTTGAAAGTCTCATGAGTCAAGAGGGAATGCAAAGAAAAAGATCATTTCCTTGGTATCTAGAATCAAGTCATCTTTATATGACTGCACAGAGCTAAGTTAATAATTTCAATTGCACTTAAAAAATATATGCTAGCCAGGGGGCAACTTGAGCAATCAGGACAGTTGAAATATGTTCTTATTTTAGTTCAAATATATTTTTAGTAGATACATTCAATAAATATTGATTGAATCCCCACTGTGTGCCAGACAGGCACAGGTTAGTAATGGTCACAGTGTTCCCAGGATCTGTGCTCTCTGTCGTAAAATATAGTTTCATTTAATCCTGATGTTTCTTAAAAGAATCACAGATTCCCCTGTTACCCCAGAACAGTTAAGGCACAAGTGGCTATGTAACTTAGGCCCAAGTTTTTGGTGAATCAAATGGCAGTACTCTGACTCAAACCCTTATTTGTTTACCAAGGTATGTTGCCTGCTTCACCTTTATTCTTAACTGCTTTCTCATTTTTTAATTAAATTTGAGTAACTGATGGTTTAACTGAAATACTAAGGAACACTGACATTTAATAAACATAGCAGAGCTTAATTATAATACAAACTTTTTAGGTCTTAAACTCAAAAAATATATAGATAATGAAGTTATTTATGGGCGGGCTGGAGAGATAGCTCAGTGGCCTAAGTACCAGCCGGGCAAATGCAAGGTCTCAAGTTTGATCCTCAGGGCCACAAAACAAAATCAATAAAATTATTCATAAAATGGTTAATTTTTTTCTAGAGAAGGATTTGTACAGTGTTATTGCTATACAATCTGCAATACTTTCCCCTAACATTTTGTCTTCGAGGGACTATTTTCAACAGTGGAAACTAGTCAAGTTGTCTTGTGTCTTAGTGCTTCAACCGTAGGATATGGCAGCAGTGTCTTCTTTGCCACATTGTTACCATACTAAATTAGAGTAAATATAGCCAATTTACTTCACCACTTTGAACACCTGCAACCTTTATGACTAGATTTTAATATCTGTCCTCTTTTGGACATTCCACAAATATATGCATTTTGGCTACTCTGTTAATTAACTGTTGCTCTGATAGCAAATTCCTACGAACTTGGTGGCTTAAAACAAAATACATTTTCTCACACTTCTGAAGGCTGGAGGTTCAAACTCAATGTGGCGACAGGGATACATTCTCCCTCCCACTATACTCCTAGCCTCTTTCATCTTCTGGCAGCTGTTGGCCTTCCTTGGTTGTGTTTGTCTCCCTGTCACCATATTGTCTCCTGCTCCGCATGTCTGTGTTGACTCTTGTAGAACAATGGAGTTTGAATTCACCTAGTGTATTGGTTACTTTTCTCTCGGTGCTGGGACAAATACTTGAATTTCCCCATGCAAGATTAAGGAAAAATAAAGGTTTATTTAGCTCACAGTTACTGGAGGTTTCATACTTTAAAGCAGCCTGAATTACATAGCAAGACCTCAAGACTCTATGCTGCCATGTCCAGGATCATTTGCTCCATACCTCTAAGAGAGGCCACCAGGCCTGGGGGTGCGAGTAGGTAGGTGGAGGCACATACTGTCAGTTTAAAGGTTCTCACCACTCTGGACCTGCCCTGATCCTCTGGTCCCATCCCTTGGGCCTTGTGCTTGACAGTCACATGATTTACAGGAGGCTTTGGGGTGGCAACTAGATACAAGCCATAACACCTAGGTAACCCAGGACGATCTCATTTTACGATTCTTCATTGCATTTAAAAAGATCCTTTTACTATATAAACTTGCACTGACAGGCTTTATGATACAGACTTATCTTTTCGGGGCCATTCAACCCAATATGTTTATTAGTATGTGGCAGGCACTGGATCTATTTGATGAACTACTTGTAGAAGCATGTATGATTCTTAATCTCATGGAGGGCAATTTAATTGCTGTGAACACTTTGGAAATTTTACTACAATGATGGCAATTATCCCTTTAAAATTAATATCTAAAGCTCTTTCTATGCTTTTCATCTCAGTATGCTAATAAAGGAAAAATAATTAGGTGTCATATTAATGTCATTCTTTATTTGTGACTAGAATCTGTGCAAAAATAAACTAACCAGTGATAGAGATTGTCCAGAAATACCTAAGGCAAGGATCTCTCAGAAATATATGTTTGGGAATTACCCAACAGAATACAAGTGCTGAAATTAAGAACCATTTGACCTAAGGACAAAATTGTTTGTAAATTAATTAAGTTTGGTCTAAATTGTCAGATTTAGTAACTCTATGGATAATAACTCAATTGAACAAATATTAAAGACTAATTTCATTGTGTCTTAAATTATTTTTATTGCATTATGTGTCCTTTCACCTTAAAAGTTTAGAAAGAATAATGCCTTACACCTTAGATAATAACACTTGGGAGAAAATGATATTTCTCCTTGATACTCAAGTTTGGCCCATACATTGGCAGCATAACTAGAGCGTTGTTGAAACTGTGGACTTCCAGAACCTATGGTATTTGTACCCCAGTGGGCACACAGAGCTCTCCCTGTTGGCACATGAGCCAACTTGTCTCAGCTGAGGTTATACAAATTGTCAGCAAATCAACAACAAAGACAACATTAATTGTGAAAAGCATATCAAAAGTATGCAAACTTCTATCTTTCAATAAAAGGCTGTTTCTGTCATGACAGTTCTCTTGTGCTTTCCCATTAACATAAAAGGTATTAATGTGTGTGTTGTTTTTCTAAACTAAAAGCTTAGCACTTGGGTATAATTGCAGCATTGCTGCTTTGCTCTAAGCAAGTGAGTGCTGGGTTGGAGTTTGGGCACTCAGTCCCTAAAAGGTTTGCCATCGCTTCTATATCTACCAAACCAGCACGCATATTTATCAAGATCCCTGGTAGGCAGCAAGCACTTTGTGTTTAGACAAGACTAGTAGGTTTTTTTTTTTTTCTTTTTTTTAAAGAAATGCAATAGGTTCAAGGAAGGTTTGTGTTGCACTAGATCTCAAAAGCTGTAATGCATTTTTATGCTAAATTATGTGAGGCTATGAGGAAAGTCAATTCAGTTACAGAGTTTCTTAAGCTAAACATTCAATTCAAAGAATTATTTCTTTCTCTAATAATGAAGATTTTCTACTATTTTGGTATTAAAATGTCAAGCTTTCATGAAATGATAATGGTAGCTGGCCCTGTGTGACAATTATGCCCACGTGGATGTTTAATCTCTTATTTTAAAATAAAGACAAAAGCACCACAATATTCTGATTAAATTGCTGCCCTGTAAAATCCCAAAGTAGCCTAGATAAAGATAAAATGAGCCATGGTGAAAAAGATAGAATTAGTAAAACAGAAGACAGGTGAGAAATGGATATAATGTCAGCAAAGAATCTTTCTTTGAGAAATAATTTTACTCCTCCTCCCCAAAGTCTGAACCTTTTTGGAGAGATTGCAGAGACACAGCTTGGCAACACTATTGAATGGGCTTTTCTTTATGCTCAAAACATTCACCAATGACAGATCATCCCATGACCTGCTTGGAAATATCTCAGAAGAAGGATACTATAGTGTAGAAAGGTATTATGAACTGTGGCTTGCCTGGCCACTTCACCTTGCATGTACATAGCTATAAAATATCCCTTTTTGTTGCTTGAGGATAGAATTCCTTATCAGAACCTTGCCCTTTGCTTCAAAGGTGCCTCTACTTCTGCCACTTTTTAAAATCAATATTGAAATATTAAAAAGCTTCAAGTGAAGACTACACTCATGTTATACTCAAATGTGCAACATTTCCTCAAAAGTATATTGTAAGAAATATCAAGGGGGGAGAAAATTTATTAGGTTTTTGAAAATGAATATCATAACATTTATGCCTTCTTTGAAAAAAGCAGTGACATTTAAGATAGCTAAATTAACATTTTAATTTTTGTGAAGCAGCTCAATGATCCTAGAGGGAAAATCTTAAGCTATTTTCCTCTTCCCAATAAGCCTATTGTATTTAATGCAAATGTACATCATGCATGTATTAATTAAAGGTTACTCTAAAACAGATTCTTTTCTAATTTACAAAGATCGGAACTTTTAATCATTAGGACAAGCATGTTAATTAGTAAATAAAAATGCTTATACATCAAAGACTGAAAAAAATTAAATCTGGAAAATTATTCTCATGTGGCTTCCTTACAAATAGTAGATGTCCCTTAACTTCCTTATAACATTGAAAGTAAAACAGAAACACATGAATAAATGAATATTTGATCTCTCCTACCCCTTGCATCTTATAATTAATAATGTGGTGGGATTTTAAATGTTATGGAAATAATAATTTACTATCAACAGGGATGAGAGAATTTTATTAGTTTTTTTGTGATTCAATTTGCAAAAATGTGCTTCATTGATCTTTGCAAAAGAACTTTAATTGGAAATGAATATCACAATCTATTTGCCAGACCAGTAAGTCCAAGTTGCTGCATTTCATTAGGTACTATACCTGCTATTTAACTTTCCAGGCAGTGAGAAATCCTTGGTTTAATACACTCAGTGGTAGACAACATAGGAGCTCAAAAGCAATTGAAATTATTTTAAATTTTATTACTGAAAAAATATTATTCATACAATGTAAAGAGAACTCTTGTGTAGTGTTTATTTGATTTCTGATATTTCAGTCTAGCCATTTTATTCTAATAAACAAAGGAAATTATTTCCTGGATTTTTTTATTGGAATCTATATTTTGATTTTCATACATTAAAAAGTGTTCTGAAATAATTAAGATATGTATTATAGTTGAAGATATCATGCAGTGATTTTTAGGAACTCCAAACAGTTTCTGTGCTAATAACTAGTACAGAATCATGGTCACCACCCTGAAGTGTGCAGTTCAGCAGCACATTGATGTGCTTGGTGTGAATTAGGGCTAAAGCTCATTTGCAAATGTGACCAACACTGACAAAAATTCTGCTAATATTTTCAGTGATAAAAACAAATATTCAATCATAGTTTATTGTGTTTGCTCATGAATGTGGCCTATTCCTTCTATCACTGAAAATGGGAGGACGTTTATCTTTCTTTTGCTATGGCTTTATTAAATATCATCTGTGAATATCCTTTAGTCATAATCCAGATAAACTTATATTGCAGTTATTTTTCTGTTATTGTGGGGACAAAATACCCAACACCCCAAATTAAGGAAGGGATGGTTTAATTAGCTCACAGTTAGTGGAAATTTCATCCATACTCAGCTGGATCTAAGGCAGACTGTTATATTGCAGAGGGCAGCAGTTCAAATGCAGCAAATGAGCAAGAACAAATGGGAGGAGTAGATTCAGGCTATCTGCCCCAGGGCACTCACACCCACAATCCCAGCAACACTCACACTCAAAGTAATAGCAATGAATCATGACTAAGTCATAAAGTCTGGAAGTCCACCCAACTGCATCAGGCTTTAGAGGGGCAACTACACACAAAACATTCTGCTCCTGGAACCCTGAAGACTAACACTCATCCCTTCATGAAAAAGGTATTTTAGTCCATCTCTTAAGAGTTGCCAAAGTCATAACAGTTTCAGCATTGCTGAAAAGCCCAAGTCACAGGTCTTCTCCAAAACTTAAGGCAAACTGTTGACTGACTGTAAGCTGGTGTGCAAATTAAAAGTTAAACACTTATAACAGTCAAAGGCACAAGATAAACATTACCATTCTAAAGTACACACAGCAAGATATCAAGCATTGAGAACACAGTAAGTACAAAATACATTAAGTCTTATATTTCCATATGGAACATCCAAAGCAATCTGGGATAAGTTGTGAACTCCAAAGGCCTTAAATGGCTCCACCCTTATGGCACTTTTAGTGGTAGCTCCCATGGCTTCTCTCTTAAGCCAACTTTGCTCCCTCCTTGCAGTTAGTTTCCCTTAGATGATCCATGTTCCTGGATAATCCAGGCTTCTGAGGTTTCCACTGCAGATTAATCTTCTCATTCTTTGGTTCACACACTGCCCTCTCAGGGGCACACTGCCTGGCCTCTCAGCCCTGTTAAATCAAAGTGGAAGCCTTAACTTCAGAACTCATACATTCTGCCTGAGCCTAAAGCAAATGCCATATGGATGATGCCAAGGTCTCTTGCCAGATGGAGCAGTAGCCAGACATTTTTCTCTCTTAGCTATAGGGGTAGAATGCTCTTAAGCACTCTGAACCTGATTCTGAGGAACAGAATCTCTGTGCTAGAGCCATTATGGAATGTGGTACTCTGGATTTCTCCTCAAGGCAAAGTCTCTCATCCTTGCAATGCTGAGGTTGCAAAAGGTTCCACCTGCGCTTCCTGTGATGTGCTCAGGCCATCTTTTCCATTCTTTAGTTTCTTCTTGGGAATGGAGTTCCTCTCAGCTCTATCTTTGCATTCTACAGTTTTATTGGTACTTCCTTTCTGTCCAAACTCACAGAATTTTAAGTCATCTTGCTGGGCTCCTTATTCTTGATTCTTAACATAAATATGACTAAAACCCCTCAATAATAGGCATGCCACTGCTTCAACATTTGACTACTTTGAAATTTCATTTGTCCAGTCAACCAGCCCACCATGCTTATTTTAAGTCTCAAGCAGAGTCTTTGGACATGAGCAAAATGCAGACAAACTTACTACCAATCCAAAACACACATACTCTGGAGTCCAGCAACCAATGCAGTGCTTCTTCCAAAAGGAAACTTCCCCATCTAGATATCTACAGGCAGCATTTCTATCAGCATATCATCTTTTGAACTCCTACCAGAAATCCATACAGAATAGCTGATAGCAGTCCGGATCTTCTCCTATAAGCAACCTCTCCAAATATTTCCTATCTCTTCCCACAAGCCATTCCCAAAAGCTTGTAATCTACATGCACACTGAGGATTAAAGGACTCATTCGAAGGTCTAGAGCTCACTGCAATGCTTTGTGCAAGTGTATATCAGAAGGCCAATGAATCTGCAATGGATAGCTGATGAGTCTATATCTGAAGACTGAAGGATCCAAGTAAGAATCTGAAGATTCTGCACTAGAAGCCAGGATACAACTTCCAAGCTGCCTGTGAAGACTAGCACTCCTTCCTGAAAGTGGAACCCTCCAGTCTTCCTCAATTTCCTTTTATATCCTTTAATTAATTAGCTACTCTAGGGTGGGACCTCCACACCCTAGGCTGTGGAATTGTTAAGTGGACTTATTTAAGCTTTTAACTTCTCAAGTTGACGCAATTGCTCAACTACTACACCTATTTAAAACGAAGTTGATTTAATTATCTCTCTTTGGTAACTATTTTTTTATTCTTTTTTTTTTTTCCTGGTAAGGAACAGCTTTCTTTTATTAGGAAAAAGGAGCACAAAGTAGCTAAAATACTGCTTCTTGCAGTCCCTTCATTTTGTCCCAATCTGTAGGTGATATATTTAGTCACTGACATATGATTCTGAAGGAGGATTAATGGATTTTCATAATTTATGGTTATTTTTATTTCTTTATTTGTGCATGTATTGATTTAATATTGTTTACTGAACCATCGCTAAGTATAATCCTATATGCTGGAGCTTGAAAGAATATAGCTGTAAGAGAAATATGGAAAAACAAGGAGCCAATTAAAAAATATGATGTGTATGACATGAAGAAAGGGAAGTAGCAAGTAGGTCTTTAGCTCAGATGTGGAAATAAAGGGTTACTATCATTTGGATTAAGAAGGGCCAACAAGATAGGTCAATAGACTAATTGCCTTCTTAGGCAAGCACAGGGACCAGGGTTCGATCCCTGGTACCATATGTAATGCTAGTTCTGCTCCCAGGATTGCTGAGTCAGCAACCAAGTCTGGGTGTGGTGTTGCACACCTGTAATCCCAGAATTGGGGAGGCTGAAAACAGGAGGATAACTAGGAGTCTGAGCTGCATATTGAATCCTCGTACCAAATACATGAGAAAAAAAAACTGGTTCCCCAAAAGCTCATGTGTCAAAGGTTTGGTTGACAGGCTATGGCACTACTTGCAGGTAGTGAAACTCTGACAAGGTAGGGAATAGGAGAAAGGTAATACATTGTTTGTGGTGTGCCCTTGAAGGGGATGCTAGGACTTTCACCTCTTCTATTCTTTCTTTGCTTTTTAGCCATTAGAAGGAGATCCACTTCATTTCATTGTGCTTTGACCGGGCCCCAAAGTGATACAGCCAAGCAAAAGTAGCCTGAAATCTCTGACTCTGGGAGTCAAAACAAACTGTTCTTTTATTCAGTTGTTTGTCTTAAGTATTTGTCACAGTTCTGGAAGACTGATACAGGGAGTTCTGGATGTCAGTAATGAAGTTTAAACTTTACAGATGAATTGTACTTGGACAGGGACAGGTGAAAGTAGAATAAGATGATCAAGCAAAGGTATCTAATGGAGAAGGACCCAAAGGAAACAGGATAGTAATAAGGCATCAGAAGAGTCACCCTGACTGGATAGAGGTATTTAGGCTTTTGAGAAACAGTGAGCTTGCCAGGGACTGCATCACATGAGCTCTTGAAAGCCAGGGTAAATTTTGGCCTAACAAAATATACACAATAACCTCAGTAGGGCATGCCTTCTCTGTGTAATTTTTCAGCATGTTCTACAAACATGTTAACATATATGACTGTAGAGAAATAGTTCACAAAATAGCTGAAAGTATCATTGAAAAATATATCCTACATTCACTCACCAGTTCTTGTCTGTGTAGAGAGCTTCCAAGATTTAGCTATTATGAATTATTTTGCTACAAGTGTGCATATGCAAATACCACTATAATGTGATCGCTGCACAGTGAAGTATTACTCTACCATAAACAAAGACAAATTTTAGTTACCTGTAGGACTCAGTGGTGCACTTTGAGACCATATTGTTGAGTGAAATAAATTAGTTACTTAAGCTTAAATAACATATGGTTTCTTTTATAAGAGAAAATCAAAGAACGAGTAAATAGCAACAGTAAACATAGGGGACAGGAAGTACTGAGATACGTCTTTCTAAAAGAGGAGAGGAATTGAGAGATGGGTGGAATGGGAAAGGAAGGAAAGGGGATTTAAAAAAGGAATTAGATGTGTTACAAAAATGTAACAATTCCATACAAGAAACGTGAACATTATAGGCTGCAAACATGTACAAACAAAAGGGAATCAATGGATGTAAGAAAATAGAAGGGAAAGAGGAAAAGCAAATTAAAATGTGTTATGTACACATGCAAACTCCCCACAGGGAGTAAAAACATTGTGTACAACAAACATCAGCTAATAAAATATAACGATAACTTGCTATCTCTAAAAATAGCATGTCCTTAGCTCTTGTATAGAACACTTGTTTAACATGTGTGAGACCTGAGGTTCCATCTCTAGCACCAGAAAGAGAACTATATCTTCAAAAAAGGTTTAAAAAAACTGTTTCATTATTAACTTATCCTTGCAGTCAACATATGCCACTATCTGTGGCTAGCTTTCCATGCCACGTACAATGCTCTTGATTCCTGTGACTCATCCTTTGAAATGGTTTCTTCTGCACAATATTTTTTTAGTTTTGGATTTTATCACTTTGATATTTCAGTGATCCATTACATTAGTCTCTTCTGTTATATTCTCTTCTCCCAAACAGTCAACACAAGAGTAACCTTTCTGATACCTTGATTTCACTTTCACTCCTTTGACAACACTTTCTACAGCTCTATTAGTTCATATATGCAGAGTCCAAGCAATTTAACTTATAGGAAAATGAAGTTCAGAATCTCAATCCAATTCTACGTTTTCAATGTTCCGTTCACTTATTTGTAGCATACCAAAGATGGGAAAGTATTGCTCATCTTGAACACATACTCAAAATTCACATTGATTCAAGAGTATATTAGCCGGGCGTGGTGGCGCACCCCTGTAATCCCAGCACTCGGGAGGCTGAGGCAGGAGGATCGGTGAGAGTTCGAGACCAGCCTGGGCTACAAAACTGAGCTCAAGGCCAGCCTGAACTGTACAGCGAGACCCTGTCTCAAAAAGAAAAAAAAAAAAAAAAAGAGTATATTAAAATAATTGCCCACTGAAAAAGTTCTAGTAATATAATGCAAGGACCTCAGAAGAAGCAAAGAAAAAAATAGGGTTTAGATAAAACAAAGTGAATAAATACAACATGTTTTTTAATTAGTTATAATTTATTGAGCTCTGTATGCAGGGATTGCCTCCCCCGCAGGATAGGTTGTAATAATTCCTCTGCTAGGAGGTCTTTCCTCCAGACCAGTTTTCTCATTTTGCTTTGAGCATGATGCCTTCTTTTACTTCTGCCTGCCCCATTTATGGAATTTAAAGTATCATCTTCTTCATGAGACATGGGCTAAATCTTCAGCTCTAAAGATTGGGCCTATTGTCTTCTTTAAGTGCAGCTGGAGAGATGAGTGCGAAGATATTCAAACCATCCATTCATGACCAACGTGTTGTGCCTTATGCTTTAACACTGGCTGGGGCTCCTGTCTCTGCAAGTAGAATAATGATCCTTTTAAGTGTATAATATCAATCATAAATGCAAAGAAGCATGTTTTTCCAGATGCTGTGCTATTGCATGTAACAGATGCAGCCTAATTTGTGGCAAGTGGCAGTAACGTGTCAGATGCTGATGAACCCTAGGTTGCGATGTCTTACATCCCAAGTGTAAAGTGACTGGGAAATGTGTTCAAATTGTATGAATCAGTCATCATATTCTTTCAAACTCTAATTCATTTTTGCCAATAGAACTCTGATGATGTCCAGATACTTGGAGACTGCACTTCACAGGAACTAAAGTTGACTATGCTGAACTAACTGTGGTAATTATATTTTCTTGACAGTAATTTGTTGAGGCAAGGTCCCGTGATCTGTTAACAAATTTGCTATATTACACCACAAAAGGTGACTGGAACATTTTCCTCTGCTCTCCCAAAAGATATTGGAAGGTTTAGCCACCCAAACCCATTTGCAGTTGGAAACAAGTGGCCTCTATAAAGCAAAGCCAATAAAAAAACAGAGAGCCATAATTCTAACATTGTCAAACAAATGAAGTAATTACCCTGGACTTCTGGTTTACTTGTCTTGTGAATGAATAAACTCATGATGTTATGTTGCTTACATTATTTTTAGAAGTAATCATAGTATATTCATGTAAAAAATATAGACTGTTCTAGAAATATACTAACATAGCTCTTATCTGTATCTCCTATCTATAAGTGATAGAGAAGCATTCTTTAAAGGAGAATGATCATACATTTGGGTTTCAAGATTTGTAAGGCCCAAGCTTTAGCCACAACTTTGATGTCATAATATGGTCAGTTTCCAATGGAGCGTGAGCATATTATACTTTATGTTAATGTTAATGTTAATTACTTGAAGTGCATGGCAAGAAAATGAAGTGGAAAGAGCATTAAGCTGAAAGTCAGAAGACTAAGGTTCTTGTTCTTATGTTGACACAAGATATCTCTGTGACTTTGACCTTGGTTAGAAAGTTGAACACTTAACAACAAATTATTTTTCCTTAACAACTAAATCAGAAATCTACATCTGATTGTTTTTGCAGGAGTTCTGGCACTAATTTTTTAGAGCCCTAACATGTACAAAATGTACCACTGCAATTTAGCATCAGGAACTACAAGTTTGGGTATTTCTAAAGGGGGAGTGTTTTCTCTGATTTTCCTTCACATTATGACAGCCAATAAGTGAAATAGCATGTTCTAGTGAAAGAGAAAAAAAAAATTGTTCACCTCAAGTGAAAACAGTACTTTCCTGGATAATCTGACATTCAATGTAGAAGTCCTTATGATTTTATTTTCTTCTGAGTGGTAATACATTCTTTTTAAGTTTTTGAACTGATGGTATGACAATTGAATGAGCTATGAGGAGTCTCTAAAATCAATAAGATATGTTTATTAATAAATAAAACATTCATAAATTCAACTTCAGTCGGTTTTCACATCTGTTTTTAACATGTAGAACATAGGTTGTTTTCTTGGGATCAGTAGACATCAAAGAAGGACACACAGAAGGTGCCATTTATCCTGTCCTAAATTTTTCTTCCCTTTACAAATGCTTTACTCAGACAGCTATGAATTCCTTTTTTGCTACTGAAAGGCATAAAATAAAATAAAGTAAAATAGGACTGGTGACTGAGAGGTGAGGACTCAAACACCTCCATCCAGGCATTTCCTCCATTACAAGATCCTCACATTAGTTAACTTTCTCCTATACTTATGAGGATTATATAGTAGCTACAGTAGTACCTTGGTTTATGATTCTAATATTATTTATGATTTTGGGAAAGATGGCTGCTTGTGTGTTCGTGTGGGGTAGATGGCTTTGGTTGTGTTTTTCACCAGATGTGGAACTGGTGAATGGAAGCATAACTTTGCTGAAGACTTTTGTTTCTGAACAAAATTGTCTATAAACAGAAGTCAGTGTTCATGAGTCAAAGTATTACTGTACTTTCTAGGTTCGATATCACACATATTTTCATCTTTCTGCATTCATACATTACTCATGCTGTATTCTCAGACCACCTTTCACAATAACGTAATTTGTCCCACTGACATTCTTCTCGATTTAGAAAGTGCCGCATTATGTGAATCCACTTGCACTCTTTCCTAATATTTCTCCTTATCTAAACGTGTATATCCTCTAGTTTAGCTAATTACTTCTCTGGGTCTTCTGACTGCTTGTAGATAATAACTTCTTTATGCTGTTCCACTTACCCTAAAACACCTCTCCTCTGCACTTTAATTATACTCAAGAAGACATTAAGTAGCTTATCCATGAATTCTTTATCAAGTGGTAGATTCAAATATGGAGCAATGGCAGCCCTATAAATAAAAAATTAAATACTCGAGATTTAGCCTAACTAGAGATGTGATAGACTTCTACAAAGATAATTGCAAAATTCTGAAAAAGGAGATCAAAGAGGACATCAGGAAATGTATACATTTCCCCTACAGGTAGAACCAACATATAGTCAAAATGGCCTCACTTTTAAAACTGATGTACAAATGTAATGAAAATACCAATAGCATTCCTCATATGACTATGGAAAATGATCCTAAAATTTATATGGATCTAGTAGAAACCCAGAGAAGAAAGACAACCCTGGGTAACAAAAGCAAAACAGGTGGCTTCACAACTCTCAGTTTCAAGTTATACTACAAAGCAGTTGTTATGAACAGAATAGTATTATCACACTACACAAAAACAGATGTGTAGATCAATGGGACAGAATGAAGGGTGTAAAATAACCACAGGAACATTTAGCTATCTCATCTTTAACAGAGGATCCAAAACTCATATATTGGAGGAAAGATAGCCTCTTTAATCAATGATGCTAAACAAACGTGGTTATCTACATGCAGGAAATTGAAGTCAGACCCATATCTCTTATTATACAATGAACTAAGATTTTAAAAAAGTATCAAAGGGCTAAATGTTAAAACAAAAACAGTGAATCTGCTAGAAGATAAATTAGGTAAAACTGTTGAAGACACAGGTATAGGAAAGGTCATTCTGAACAGAACCACAGTTGCACAAGAAATAACATCAAGAATAAACAAATAAGATCATGTCAAATTAAAAAAAAACTTCTAAAGAGCAAAGAAATAAGAAATTGAAGATAAAACCTACAGAATGGGAAAAAAATCTTGCTAGTTATACCTCAAACGACTAATATTTAGAATGTAAAAATAGCTCAAAATTATTAGACTGCCCCAAGGAAAATCCACAAGCAAATAATGGGTACTTGAATAGACACTTAAAAGAAGTACAAATAACCAGTAAATATATGAAGAAATGTTTGATATTTGTCTTAGTTACTCTTTTGTCACTGCTGAGACAAATACATATATTAAAATGGATTAAAATGTACAATATATATGGTAAAATGAGAAGAAACTGTTCAAAAGGAAAGAACCAGGGTGGGAAATATGGAACAGAAGGAAAAAAGAAAGAATCAATTAAAAAAGGATATAATGGATACAAAGCTTTGTAAATAGGGAGAGAAAAACAGGCTGCAGGGAGTGAAATGGTTGAGATGAAAAGAGACAACAAAATACGCCAGGGATGGATGCAAATTCCCTATGATGAATATGATCATCATATTCATATATTAAAAATGTACCAATAAACTTAACAGTATAATAAATGCCCAAATTTGCTAGATGTCATTAATTTTAATAAATAGTATATAACACACCATTCATGAAATTAATGGTAACATTTACTTGACAATGACATTTAGGAAGAGAATCACGATTTCAAGTTTATTAAAAGAAACATTTGATTTGATTTTAAAGATTTTTTACATGTATTTTTTTATTTGACATAGCTTAAAGTTTTATCATAGTAAATGTATTTAAAATTTATAACAAAATTCAAGTGATTTCTTCAGTTGCCTTTTCTGCAGTCATGAGTTTTTCTTTCTTAAACTAAATGATTATTTTTGTTTTTTGCCTTGTAAGAAGGCATTTCATTTCTGGTTCATCTGGATCATCCCAATCCTAACTTGAATGCTTTGTCAGAGGATCTGTCTCAATAGAAAGCAAGACATGGGACGACAATCCAGAGCCAGACTGTAGACCTGGATTACTAATTCTATTGCCATGTATAAGTCTTTTTTCTCAGACTAACTTATTATGCTTTTGAAAAGTAAGTCAATTATGGTTATATTCTAAAGTTAGATTTCTGTTAAACTCAAATAACAACCCAATGCATTGCTCTCCACCTTCATAAAATGTTGTAAAAATTATAAGTGTGTTTGATCTAATTTCTAGAACTCACATCAGCACAAGTCAGCAGGTTCAAGCACATGGAGGTCAGTATATCACTTTCTGTCCATGAGAAATAAACACTATGGATATATTCTCTGTTCCAGAATGTACTAGACCACTATAAGCAATATGATACAAAGAACTGAAAATCAGTCCACATATGAAGCTTTGCTTACTATGGAAATATCAGAGCATTTGGGTACAAATTATTAAAAAGATATAATGAGTTAACTTTATTTTTGCATGAAACGAAAGTATACCTCAATGGAGCTCTTAAGTTTACCAAATGGTATGCAGATGCATAAACCAAGAGATAATAAATATCTAAAAACTGTTAATTCACCATAAGAAAGTTTTCCTTTTGTTTTCAATTTAGAAGATTCTGACACATTCTCATTTTGGATTTGGAGATTTATTGTAGCTGTTAAAAGACATGATTCACATCATTACATGTTATCATTTTCATAACAAAATGTTTCAAAAAAATAGTAAGAAGCATACAAAATTTTTAATATTTTCCCTTGGATAATTCCTCCTATAAAATATTTTTACAAAAATAAATATATGTAAGTGAATTAATAATTTAATATCTTAAGCATTAACCTTTTCTATAAGACATCATTTTTTATTCCATTCTTTCTAGTTTATAAAAAAGACTAAGGGTACATGAAGGTAAGATCTATACTCTCTTTAAGTATGCTATGTAGATTAAGAAGTTTTAATTACTAATTTCAATCACAAAATGTGTGCGTGTGCATGTGTGTGTGTGTGTGTGTGTGTGTGTGTGTGTGTGTGTGTGTGATTATTTTTCTGGAGAATATCTCAATTTGAATATACCTAACATAATAGAAACATCTAGAAAGATAAATTAAATGAAGTAAATTAAATTAAGAGGTCAAGAAAATGGATTCAAAATATATAAGAGGTTGGTTATTTGATGTGATCTCATAGTCTTTTCATTCAAGTTAAGCAGGGCTTGGCCTTGAGTTGATGTCTAAGGAGATAGGATATTTAAACGCCCTTAAAGATTCCTTGTTTGCATATGTTGTCTTTTGTGCATAAGATACAAAAGATATACTTTATAAATGATAGGAACAGTACTTTCATTATAACATATAACAATTTTGGATTTTACTAATATCATTCTTCATTTGCATCAGCACACTGTTGGCTGAATAGTGAAACACGCAGCAAGCAAGACATGATCATGTTGGTTAATCAGCCAAGGAATGTCCCACCTGCTTTTTGTCTTTGCTTGCACCTCTGTTACTAATAATAATGCTCATTAATTTAAGAAAATATTGATGAAACAGATTTTTCTTCCTAAGAAATGAACTGAAGCAATGGACCAGATAATATCACCCGTGAATGAGAACTAGTTTTCGTTGTTAAAATAGGTGCTATTTTATAATTTTATTCCTCAGCTGCACCAAATGGCCAATGGACCTCACTTTATGAGACCCTGTACAGATAGCCCTGCGACCACAACTAAATCCAGTGTCCATAGAAGGAGTAACACAGGCACTATTTTCTGGTCACACAAATGTTCACCACTCTGTAAGATAATTAAAACAAAATGGTCATAGGAACAGCTATTAATGTGGGTTACATACTCAAGAGTTCAATCCAGCTAGATTTGTATCTTACTAGTACATTCTAATTTATATGGGTCAGACTGCTTGGGAAAGGAACTGAGATAATCAGTATTATTATGTCATGTTTAGGAAACATTCTGTTGTGAAGTAAAGGAGGGACATGCAATGGAATATATTAGGGTGCTTATGGACAAGTAAGGATCAAACACATACAACCAAACATCATGCACCTATGTCCACGGTTTGGTTTGTACACTGGCTAAATATTACCTAGAGTCAAGGTTGAGAGAGAGCAAGTAGGCAGAACCAACTCATGAGCGCAAGCAGACTTGTGTTTATTGACTTTCCTAATGCCAAGCTAACTAATAACTTCAGTTTATATTTCAATTAAAATGCTTGAGCTAATATTCATTAAAACTGAACTTTTAAATATTTACATACACCCTGATTTTTCAAGAACATGATTAAACCATTTCCCAATGTAATTTTCTATTGATGTTGATACTTTCATTGAAATTCACTAGTGAGACTACATTCCATTGTAATGATTAGACAGAAAAAACAATATTTGAATATATTGAGACTCAAAAATTATACTTCCTCAAGATGAGTGAATGAAAGGTGTTTCAGTCTGTATCAACCCACACCAATTACAGTCTGATCAAGCCACATTGGCAACAAAATCCCATTCTGAGCGGATTCATTCCTTTTAAGGAGATTTAATCTCTTTGAATTAATTTAACTTCAGAACATTACTCTTTAAAATGTGAATATATCAAATACAATAATAAATCTGTGAACTGTCAGCTTATATTTCATTTCATGATGCCATTCTCATAATGGAATTCAGAAAGAAATCACTGATAAGTTCTTAAGCAAAAAAAAGGATAAAAGAGATGAAATTTGAAGAGTGAAGTTATTTCTGCTTTCAAGTACTTTCAGTGTTTATATTGATAGAGTTCAGAAATCATTCAAAGTTAATATATCAATGAATATAATCTATATAAAGTAGTTTGGAAGGTAACAACAGACAGTGTAGGTGTTGGCATAAATGTACAAGGAAAGACAAATAAGTTTGTATTTTTATGGTGCAATCGTAAGTTTTAGTGAATCATACCAAAAAAGAATATGTGATTGAAAATTATCTAATCACAAATTTGTTTTAGTCTCGGTTTTTACTTAAATCAGTAACTCTAAAATAATAACCCATAGTTTTTCAAGGTACTTGTAATTCGATATAAGAAATAAAGATAGGATCCACCATTAGTCTATTGTGATGAGTATTAAACACTTCATGGCTACTGCAATCATTTTTAATGATTATAATGCAGTCAATCAGGAAACATTAGAAGGAGTTACCACTGCTGTTTAGAAAAACATCATTTTGTCCTTTATAGGATTACTTGAGACATTGTATGGATTTTGGAGAAATAATTAGACATTTGCAGAAACTTTCTGGGGTTCCTGGAGATTGTGTGTGTGTGTGTGTGTGTGTGTGTGTGTGTGTGTGTGTGTGTTGAGAACATGTAAGATATACTCTTAGCACATTCTAAACATATAATCCAGTATTGTTTGTTTCTATTAGCAGTCCAGAGCCTATTAATATTGTATAATTGAAATTTTGTGCCTTCTCATCATCATCATCATCACCTCTCTTCCTCCTCACTGTCTTCCTCCCCCTCCTCCTCCTCCTCTTCCTCTTCTTCCTCCTCCTCCTTCTTCTTTGCATTTAGGACAGGGGATACAGGGTCCACAGGGTCTCACTAAATAGATCAGACTCGTAGTGCTTCTTCTGTTTTCAGCTTCACAAAGTGGTGGAATTACAGCCCCCCATCTCAATTGCCTTCTCAGTGTGCCCAACAGGTAGGGCTGGAACTGCACACCAGGGATGGAACCATGGATGCTGTGCTCTGCCCAAGCAGGGACTTTGGCCCACTGTGCTATCAGGCTAGCCCTTCTTCTTTTTCTTGACTCCATTTTCTGGTAATCATCAACCTACTCTCTGCTTCTATGAGTTAGACTATTTTAGATTCCACATATAAGACAGATCTTGCCACATTTTTATTGTTGTATCTCAGTTCACTAATATAATGCCAAACAACATAAAAAATCAACACAATATATTAAAGATATAAACCTACAAAATCAATACAATTTAGGTTTAAAAGACATTCTTGATGCTGATCTGAAGATGATGCTTTGGCTAGGACACCAAAAGTAGTGGCAGCAAATCAAGGAGAGGTGAGATTTCATTACGCTAAAAAGCTTCAGTGTAGCAAAAGAAAAATGGACAGAATAAAATTACAACCTATAAAATAAGAGCAAATATTTGTAAGCTGTAGGTCTGGTTGAGGTGAATATCCAAAATGTATAAGAGACTTTAAAACTTAGTAGCAAAAACAAAGAGCACCACAAAATAACCTGACTACACAAGTGGCAGAGGACTTGAATAGACATTGCTCAAAAAAGACATAAAAGGCCATCAGGTAAAGGGCTTACTGTCACCAGTCACCAAGAAAATGAAATAAAAAACCAGCATGACATGTCATCTCACACTAGTTAAAACAGCTTGCATCAGAAAGACAGCAGACATGTGTTGACAAGGATATAGAGAAAACAGATTATTGTACATCATCAATGAGAAAGTGGTTTGATATAGTTATTACATAAAACTACATGTAATAACATATCATTTATGTATATGTATGAGGGTCCTCAAAAAACTGAAAGTAGATTATATGACCTAGCAATGCCAACAATTCTTGTTTAAATCCAAAAGAAATGAAGCAACTTAAAGAGATACCCATATCTTCATGCTTATTGTGCTGTCATTCACAATAAACCAAATATGAAAGTAAGCTAAATTTTCTATTGGTGCATGAAAGGATATGGGAAATATGGAGATTTTATACCACACACACACACACACACACACACACACACACACACACACACACAGAAATATTACTCAGGTTTAACATAGAGATCCCTTAGTTAAACCATGAAATTTGACTGAGAACTAATTTATTTTCTTAGCCAGTGAAGGTATCAATAAATCAAGATAAACAATATTTGGGTGGAGTTTAATTTTTCTGGTTCAATGCAAAGATTTCTGAGAAGGGGAGTGTACTATAGATATGGCTTACTGCCTAGCATGCCTGAGATCCTTGACTCAATTCTCAGCACCACAGTAAAATACATACATTCATATGTGCACCCCTATCTTCAGAGGGGGAAGTCTCCTTATTTGTTGCTTCCTTATATGAGTAGTATCATGCCTACTTGCAAATGAATGTGATATTCTGCAAGGGACAGAGAGATCAGAGCGCTCCTGATAGTCTTTTATATGTGGATGTGGGGTAGGTACAGTGGAGGTTAAGAAGCATGACATATGTATGTCAGAAGATGTATATTGTATAGTACACACCTTCATCTTGATAGTTGGTAACAATAGCAGCATAAATATTGCACAGCTTAGTGCCATGAGTGGTATATAGACATCAGTTTTGTGTTGCATCATATAATTGAAAGAGAAGGAAATAAAACTAAAGAAAGACTTAAAAGGATGAAATGGTTATGGGTTGGTGAGATGGCTCAGTGGTCTAAAGGGCATGCTTAGGCAAACTTAGGCAACTACAGGGACCGAGGTTCGATCCCTGGCACCCACCCCTAGGGCAGGCTGAGCTGGCCATTAAGAAAAAGTGGTTACTTTATGGAGATCTGACAAAACTTATGAAGACAAAGAGGGAAGAAAGGGAAATGGGATAAAATAATGATGCCTAGTTCCTGCCTTGAAGAGAATATTAGTGGTTCCCCCTAGGAGTACCTCTTTTTAGAAGATACTACCAGGTATCTCTTCCCCCCTCAAAAAAAAAGGTGTAATAAAAGGCTAAGGCCTATTAATATTATTCCTGTTTAGTTATACATGATGTTTTGATAAGTGTTGCCTGTAAGTTTCTTTACTGAAGAGCTCTTGAATCAATAGAATTAGATTTGATTATTAGTCTGTCTTTTGGGGACAACATCTTAATGAATGCTTACGTTGTCCTTTATTTAATCAGTTACTCATTTTACTGCCCCTTTATGCACTGGTAAATCTCAAAATTTCACAATGATAATTTCTTAAGTGTTATAGTTTGAGCTTACCTTCAAAATGCTATTGTACAAATAGTCAGAGTTGGAATAATTACAGATGAGAAAGAAACAGAGCGATCTTTACCTTTAGCACCACAATGTTACATGTGTACTTAAAGGAGTTTACTAATTAAATAGAAACAAAGCAGTATAAATTCTGCCAATATCAGCAGAAAGTCTTAGTTTGCAATGTAATCTTTGCTCCCAACGTTGGCTAAGGTGGCAAGCTTTTTAAAACTTTATGCTGATTTTACATCTTTAAAAATGGTTAAGAGAAACATGTCTAAAATTTTCCTGTTTCACCACTAAATGTACCTTACACACCTATAAAGCAAAAGCAATAATAACATCAAATATAGGCTTTATGTCAATTAACAGAATTAAATGACACAATCATTTATAAGTATCTAAACATTTTAAATGAATACAAATATGTAGTATAATACAGCACTTCTATGTAGTAGACAGATATTCAACCTGTCTAAGTATTGGCTAGTCATTTTGCTTTTGCTACCATTGCCTTTATTACCAAACTGTAAGATGGAAAGAAATCCAAGTCGTTGTACTCGAGAAAATTGATTCACATATTTTTTTAATATTTCAGCAAAATTAATTGATGGAGGCAAGACAAATTAGTTAGGAAACCATTGTACAATCAATTTACTCACAGGAGACAGGTGGGCCTTGGAGTTATCAATAATTATTAATAATTAACACAGTAATATGTTTTTATGCTTCTGCTCAGTTCCATCTCCTTCGCTCACACACAGATGTGGGGGGTATTGGTTGCTGTCATCTATGCATCTCACACTGAGTCAGTATCAGATTTAGATGGTGCCTCCTATCAATTTTTCATCTGAACGTGCTGTGATCCTTTTTGTCTTTCTCAACTGATCTGTCAGTGCAAAACACTGGCTTGTTCCTTCTATTTAGAAAATCTGTTATACTACCGCACATAATGTATTATGCTGAGGTGAAGCTGCCTGCATGATGTCTCACTATTTTGGCATAGATAATACAAAACTGGGGTTCTGGCTCCTGTCCTGTCAGTAATTAATCTTTCAATTGGATTTTGCATGTTGAGGTTATAACTACAAACTTTCCACAATCAATTTCAGCATTACTACACTGATTCTAGAGTTGTAGAAAAGTAAATTGAGAAATTGAACAACTCTGAATCTTTAAATTTCTAGTCAAAATCAAGAATGATATATATTCAAAATTAGATACTATATTATAACACATTAGATTAGGTAGTCAATAAAAATATAATAATTACTCAAAATCACATGAAAATTAGACAATTCCAACAAAATTTTCTTTCACATTTAGAAGTAATCTACATTTGACTAGACTCAAATGTTTCACAAAATACATCAATATCAATCTCAGGGAAAAATGAATATTACAGAGTTAAAAACAGAACCCACTGGTCCTGATTGCCTTTATTCAGAATATTTTCTCACTTTAAAGTAGCATTTTCTATTTGTTTCTCTTTTGTTTAACATTTTTTTCACTAATTTCACTAGAATTGATTCAATCTGGTTTATTAATTTGTATTTCAATTGTTATGACATTTGTGGACTGCTCATAGTTCTAAAATGTACATCATCTATGTTTTGATAGCATTATTGAGGTATAATTTATCTATAAATAAATGTGTAATGATAAATTTTAATATATGGAATACAGTTCTAAAGCCATTATCACCATTAGGATAATGAACATATTCAACACCTGTGAAACTTTTTATTTCTTTGCAATGTGTCCCTCCAAGCTTCTGCAATTATTCTACCAAAAAGCCACTCACTTACTTTCAGTGGTATAGGCTGCTTTGTATTTTATTTAAATAAGATAAGTGAAGCTGAGCGTGGTGAATCCCAGCACTTGGAAGGCTGAAGCAGGAGAATCGGTGCGAATACGAGACCAGCCTGGGCTACAAAAATGAGCTCAAGGCCAGCCTGAACTACATAGTGAGAACTTGTCTCAAAAAGACATGAAATAACTAACTAACTAACTAATTAACTAACTAAATAAATAAATAAATAAGAAATAAGAAAAACAAGTGGACCCACACAATAGGTACTCTTTTTGATTATTTTCTTTTATTCAATATATTTATTTCCAGCTCATTTATGCCATGTCCATTAGCGAATTTTATTGTATGAACATGCTAGAATTTGATCATTTATTGTTCATTTTCATATTCATTTTATAAATTCAGATCATTTTTTTGTTAAACTAAAGATTCTCTAAATATTTGTGCACATATCTTTATATACATATGCTTTTTTTATACTTATGTTTTCTTTAGAAAATACCTAGAGATATTAATGGCAGAATTATATGGCATGTATATATTTAATTTTTTAAAAAGACTACAGAAATCTTGGATGCTTATAACATTTTACATTTCCATGAAAAATATGTAAGAGCTCCAATTCCTCTACTTTATCAAATTTCTCAAAAGTTATCTCTCCATGTAAAACTTTTTCTAGAATCTTTACTCTGTTTCATTGAACTAGTTGTTTTTTAGGCCAATTCCACACTCACTTTTTTTATTACTGTAGCATCACAATACATCTTTAAAACAAATGATTGTTTTTCTTCCAACTTTATTCATTTATAGTGATTTTGATGATTCTATGGCTTCTGCATTTGTACATAAGATTAACAATAAGCTTATACAGTTTTTCAGTTAAATTCTGATAGGTTTTAAAATAGCTTTGGGTTTAACTACATGTGAGTTTGAAAATAAGCATCTTAATAATTTTGAATTTTATGGAAGATAAATGAGGTGTTTATTTTTTATTATATATTTTTCTGTCATATTTTGAATGGCTTTCTTTCTTTATCTGGTGACTTATATTTACTGATTTCCAGTTTAAATTCAACATTGTTGCATTGCTTGGATTACCCCTTCCTGTCTGTTATCATATATAACGTAATATAATATAATATAATATAATATAATATATATTATGTATTATAATCTCAATTCTACTTACATTGAGTTTGACTTGCATATTTTCTAGCTTTGCAAGTGACTCACTGTGGCCATTGTGTTGGTCTATTTTATGTTTTATAAAATCAGTATTTAGTATTGCACATTCTGTGAGATGTAGTTTTGGTTTATCTTATAGATTTAAAAATATTTGTATTTTCATTATTGTTCAGTACAATATATTTAATTTTATTTCTTTCCCTTTAATCTTTAGTTAATGAGTTGGTGTAGTTGGAGACATATTTGCATGACAGGAAATGCTTAAAATTCACTGAGATGTATTCCAAGACCCCAAACATTATATGTCTTGACACACTTCATCTGTGCTTGAAAAGCATACTGTCTAGTGGGGCCCTTAGTGGGTGAACCACCCTGAAAACTGGCAACATGGTCAAGTTGGCAGACAGTTTTCAAGTCTCTTTTGTTCTTACTGAGTTAGAATCTATGGTCTCTGGTTCCATATATTATTTACGAGACATATTTACTTTTTCAAATAAGATTGTGAAAGTATACCTATTTTCTTTACTTTGAAGCACTGAAATAAGGAAGATACTTAAGACTAGATTACTCTTTGTTCATTCTTTCTTTCTTCCTTCCTTCCTTCCTTCCTTTCTTTCTTTCTTTTCTACATTTTAAGGAATGGTCTATAGGGTGTTCAGGGTCTCACTACTAGATTAGACTTGTAGTGATCCACCTATTTACAGCCTCTCAAGAGCTGGGATCGTCAGCGTGTACCACCATGCCCAGTCTAAATTGCTGTCTCAGAGTGCCCCTGGAGCAGGCCCTACACAGCAGGATGGGGGATAAAATCCCCGGCCCCCGCACCTGCTTGCAGGTGCTTTAATCTGTTGAGCTATTTGCCTGGCTCAAGACTAGACTATTTTAATAATAAATTTTTGTTAGTAACAATATTCTTATTGTGAAACATGTTGCTCTTCTTTGTCCTGAAACTTATGTTGTCCAATAGTAATATAGACAATCCAGCTTTTTGGATTACTGTTTGTAAAGTGTATTATTTTCCATATGTTTTTACTTTTAACTACCTCTGTCTTTGAATTTAAATAATATTCCTGATAAATGATGTAGTCTGTAATGATTTGATCTTATATCATTGATTTTTTAATGTTACAGTTATACTATTTGTATTCAAAGTGACCACTGACATGGTAAGTTTCTTTTTAGTTATATTAGATATCTAATTGTAACTCATTGAAGGGAAAAATTTCATATTTTTTCATAACAATGTTGCCTTTTCTATTAGCACATGCTTGTGGTACATAATTGTTATGTTCCTTTTGTGGAACTGGTTCATTCAAATAATGCATTGTCGCCCTTTTTCATCTCCTCTCCCTTCCCCTATTTCCCATTTCTCTCTAACTCTTGATCTTCTTCCCCTCTCAGAAGCATCTGTCCCCTCCTTTTCCTTATTGATAACATGGGTCTCTCCTATAACAAAGAGCATGTGACACTTTCTGAGTTTGACTCGCATCACTTAACGCTATGGTTTCAAGGTACACCCTTTTTCCTACAAATAATTCATTTATCTCTCTTCATGGCAGAGTCCCATTCCACTGTAGATAAACACTCTATTTTCCTTACCCGTTCGTCTGTTGATGGACATATTCCAAGATGTGGCTATTGCAAATTGGGCCTCTGTAAACATGGGTATGCACGTAGCATAGATCATTGCAATATGATGCCTTTAACTTTTTCATGAGGGGGAATAGCTGAGCCAATTGGAATTTCTACTTTTAGTGTTTTGGAGGAATCTCCACATTGACTTCCATTGCAGTTGTATTAGTTTACATTTCCAGTAACGTGGAAGTGTCCTCTTTCACCTCACCTTGCACACATTTGCTGCTATTTGATTTCTTGATGATGAACCTTATTTCTGGGCTAAGATGAAATCTCAGTGTTGTTCTTTTGTGTTTTGTATTTTTATAGTTACTAGCAATGTTGAACATTTTCCCAGGTATTAATGGTTCATTTGTACTTTTTCTGAGCAGTTTCTATTCATTTCATATGCCTAATTTATTGGGGTCTTATATCAGGATATCTACATCTTTGAGATCTTTATATATTCTAGATATTAGTTCTCTGTCTGAGGAATACCTGAAAGACTTTTTCCCATTCTGAAGAACTTCTTTACAGTTGTGTTGGCTGTTCACTTGGGGTACTGATGTTTTCTAGTTTGATGTCATCTCTTTTGTTCTCAGTACTATCTTCTCAACAACACAGTGCTGTTCACAAAGTTCTTTTCTATGCCTTTAGGAGTCCTACATATTTTTATCTTTTAGCAGGTTAAAAGTTCCTGTTTCAACAATTAGTTATTTTATTTTTAGTTTACATTAGTCTATGGTGAGAGATATCGGTCTAAATTCAATCTCCTGCACATGGATAATGAGTTTTCACAACATTTATAGAAGTAGTCGGTCTCTTGCCAACCAAACTGAGCGAAGCAAAACAAAACAACCCCTTTTCACTTTGTGGCACAGGTCTCATTAGTGTTTGAGCTACACACTGAGTTCTTTTGTATCTGAAAAATTTAGTTTCCTCTTCCTTCTTAGGAACTCAAAGTACATACACATATATTAGATTACTTTAAAGTTTTGCAAGATCTTGATGAGATCATGAAACTGTCTTTTCTGTAGGTCAGAATCTGAATGTCAACATATTCTGACTCATTAATTCTATTTTTTTCTTGAATCAGTTTATTTTGGTTATTTGTCACAATGATATATAGTTGCCTAAGAAAATGATTTTGAAGTGTTGATACTTCCTTGGACTTTCATGGGGGATAACACAGTGGATTTTCCTAAATGTCAACCATTCATCAGAAACACTTATGATGGTCTAGGATTATGGAGATGACCAGATTCCTCATCAACAAGACTAAATTTAGATCACTGATTGTGTACAACAGTAGTATGACATCACTGTATAAAAAGCAGTACAAGCCGGGCGTGGTGGCGCACGCCTGTAATCCCAGCACTCGGGAGGCTGAGGCAGGAGGATCCGTGCGAGTTCGAGACCAGCCTGGGCTACAACAGTGAGCTCAGGACCAGCCTCAACTGCATAGTGAGACCCTGTCTCAAAAAGACAAAAAAAAAAAAAAAAAAAAAAAAAAAAAAAAAAAAAAAAAAAAAAAAAAAAAAAAAAAAA